>CALZFC010000001.1:357500-412500 GCA_945643635.1 Allodiplogaster sudhausi | reverse complement strand
AAAAGAGAGAGTTTTAATTATAACTATTCGTCAGCAATTAACAAATGTCGCTTACTGGAATCCACGATTCATCTTAACTGCAGGGTACCGCAATGTAAGTAGTATACGAGTTCTCCCACTCTTCATTTCTCTCTCTCTCTTTATCTCACCTCTCTCTCTTCTCTCTCTCTCTCTCTTTATCTCTCCCCTCTCTTCTCTCTCTCTCTTTATCTCTCCCCTCTCTTCTCTCTCTCTCTCTCTTCTCTTTCTTCCCTCTCTCTCTCTCTCCTCTCTCTCTCTGTCTCTCTGTCCCTCTCTCTCCCTCTCTCTTTCTTTCTCTGCCCCTCTCGTCGTGGCTTCGTCATTTCTTCTTCATTATCTCTCCTACTCTATCCATATCTCCATGCCACCCGCACTATCCCTCTGCCCTCCCTCTTTTTCTCTTCCCCTCTTTCTCTCTCTCCCTTTCTTCTCTCTCTCCCTCCATCCCTCTCTCTCCCTTTCTCTCTCTCTTCTCTCAACTTATATGTCATTGTTTTCATACTGTCAACGCTCTCTTTGTTGTGCATCTACTCCAGATGTTCACGATCTCCTTTGTCCATTCCTCATTCTGTGCTCGGATGCCCCGGCTAATGATAAACCATCATTCGAAGTGATTTCCAACTACTTCTTGCTTGTACAAGATTTAATATCTTCCTCTCTCCCACTCTCTATCTCTTTCTCACTATTAATCTCTCTCTCTTTCCATCTTTCTCTCTCTCCCTCTCTCCCTCTCTCTCTCTCTCTCTCTCTCTCTCTCTCTCTGTCTCGTCGCTCACTTCGGTGAGTAGCGTGGGATCGTAACCTCTTCTGCGCACGTGTCACTAGTCGCGTCACAGGCATATGTATGAATGTACATACATATAGTAACTAAATCGCCAAATACAAAAGATGCATATCCGGGAAACTTGCCAATCACCTACATACATATATTCCCTTTTTCCTTGTCAACAATCACGTTACGTCTGCTATCGAAATGAGCAACCTAATTATAAGGTGTTTGACCGTAATTAACTGCTTATTCTATGCGATTGAGACTTCCGGCAACTAGATATTCTGATGAATACCACGGATGTAGTTTCCAAATAACACGTAGGGGTGACAGACAGAGACAAAGAGAGAGAGAGAGAGAGAGAGAGAGAGAGACAGATAGGCAGAGACAGAGTGTGAGAGAGGCACACAGAGATAAAGATAAAGAGAGAGACAGAGAGAGGAAACAAAACCAAGGAATTAATCAAGACGATATTTTACAGTCACCATTGATCGCCTGCGTATTTCTTCAGCCCATTTGTTCTTTTCTTCTACAGGACGACAATTTCTGCAAAAAAGCCACTTTTTTGTTTGCAAATTAAATAAATATAAGCTTCTTTTTCTCCTTTTAATTTGACCAAAAACGCCAGATTCAATTCTGTCTTATCGTAAGAAAAAGGTTTCGGTTGATGCGCATAATTTGATGTCGAAAATAATTTTTTTTATGTTGCCGCATTTTCTTTCTCTTCTGATTATTATTATCATGTGCTCTTCTTTTTCTACTTCCAATCTACTTATCTCTCTCTCTCTCTCTCTCGCTATCCTTGACCTTTTTATCATCCTTAATTATCCTTAATCGTTGAAACATTCTTGAAACCGAATCCGGCCCGTGTGACCTTGACCCCTAGAAAAGCCCTTTTATAGTAGTCCTTGAAGCTGACCCTATTGCATGCCTGAATGAACCTTTCACTTTTCACTTTTCCACTTGTTAGTTAGGGGAGGGGGTTAGATGCCCCCTATATAGTAACCCCACCATATAGGCTTTGTTAGCGGGGGGAATTGGAGGATGGTTAGTAAACCCAATAGAATACCCCCTCCCTATAGCGTATGTTAGGGGTTACAGTTGAGAAGGGGAGGTAGTAGACCCCCCAAAATCGTACTCCCCCTAATAGGGTAGACTACTACCCCCTTCGGCCGTTAGAAATCTGTCGGCCGAACATGGTGTAGTCTATATGTGTGCGTATGTATGTTCCGTGCTGCCAACCTGTGCTGGAGGAGGTGTGTCCTCTTTCTTTCTCTCTTTCTGTCTCTGCATCCCTCTCTCTCTTTTCCTCTATTTCTCTCTCTCTCCCTCTCTCTCTTCTTCCATCTCTTTCACCTTTCTCTCTCTCTCTCTCTCTCTTCCTGTCTGCGCATTTGCCTACCGGCATACACGGCTCACGAGTGAAAGAGAGAGAGAGAGAGAGAGAGAGAGAGAGAGAAGGAGAGAAAGAGAGAGAGATAGAGAGAGAGAGAGAAAGAGATAGAGAGAGGCCCGGCCCGGGCGTGGTCCGGGGGGTTGGGCGAGCGATCGATTTTCGGAGGGCGCCCGCCTGCAGGGCGTTCAGACACCCTCCGCCGCGGCGGCCCGGCGGCCGTTTACAATGCCCGCGCTCTCTTTCTCTGCCCCTCTCTGTCTCCTCTCTCTTTTTTCTCTGCCTCTCTCCCTCTGCTCTCTTTTCTCTCCCTCTCCCCATCTTTCTCTCTCCCTCTCTCTCTCTCCTCTCTCTCTCTCCCCCCCCCATTACTTTTCCTCCCTACTCCCCGCCCCTTCTCTCCTCTCCCTCTTCTCCTTTTCCTTCCCATGCACTCTCTTCGTCCACTTTCCTTACACACTCGCCGGTCTCGTGATGCCCTCTTTTACTTCCTTCTCTTCCTCTTTATCTCTCTCTCTGTCTCTTTCTCTTCTTCTTTCTCTCTCTCTTTTCTTCTCTTTCTCTTCTCTCTCTCTCTCTCTCTCTTTCTCTCTCTCTGTCCTTTTCCCTCTCCCCGCTGCACTCTGTGCTATTTCGGGCATAGTCTTTTTCACCTCACACTCCTCTGGTGATTATCATTCACGATACATGCACGGCGTAGAAGGAAGGAGAAGCGTCAGAGAAAGTTAGAGAAGGAGAGAGAGAGGGAGAGAGAGTAGAGATAGAGACAGAGAGAGAGAAAAAAAATAAGGAAAGAAAGAGAGAGAGATAGAGAAAGAAAGAAATACAGCGATCAAAAGGTGATCTGAAGATTATTGCACCGTCCTTAATGCTGCGATACATCAAACACATCACGGAAAGAGAAGCCGAGGAAGAATAATGGAAAGCATCCGTAAAAGTTTCAGGTTTATCCGTTATTTCTAACGGATATTATATGTACTTTCTTAATAAGCAAGAGACAACACCACCAAACAGGAATGAAACCAGTTCATGGTGTATTATATTATGTAGTATATGGCGGAATCATTATATTACGTACATGTTTACAAAGATATCCTTTCTCAATGATTTTTACCAGTCCGGGAATTTAACTGGCAATCTTCATGTTCCCCGCTAACAGTCTCTCTCTCTCTGCTTTTCCCTCGCTCTTTCTTTCTCTTTCCCTCATTCTCTCTCGTTCTCTCCTCTTTTCTTCTCTGTCTCTCTTGTCTACACTGCCAAATTATTGCTGACTCTTATACGCTCACTCGATTGACAACAACGTTACCAATAAAGAGAAACGTATTCTTATGGAACCCCTCTTTCTTCCAATTGGAAAAAAACACTAGGCGTATGTCATTCATATGTACTTTATGTTCATAATAATAACTTGTATTCGTTTCATAACAAAAGGGAAGAGAGACAGAGAGACATGGAGAGAGAGAGAGACAGTCAGAGAAAGAAAGATGGAGAGAAAGAGTGAAGAGAGAAACAGAGCAATAATATATCTCCTTTGTTCAAGAAGTGATGCTCAAATGACTACATATTTCCTGCTCTTCTGTTGATTTGATTTAGTATATTTCGCATGTCTTTCTAATTAGCATGACTTTTTCGTCAAATCATGCTACATTTACCATGCTTCTTTATTTATTATGCTAATTTTGCAATTCCAACTACAAAACTTGGACTCCCTCAGCTGAATCGCACTATTTTATTTCTCATTTCAATGCTTGACAATTTATTGTCTCTTCATCACTTTTTTCATTTATTGTTTTCATTAGTTGCTTTTATTTATCAAATTTATTCATTTATTACCGCTCCTCATCAATGTATACTATTGGGGGAAAAAGGGGTAAACCGCGGGAATTCAAACCAGAGTTTTCGGGTTCAATCCAAAATCAATTAAAAAAAAGTTTTTCAGCCACGCCACCTCGTCGTCTCCCGCGTGCGCGAGGGCTCCAGGCCACTACGACCGTGTTTTTGGCCGCCCTTTGCCCAGATTTCACGGCCGCCGTCAGCCCCCATTTCACGGCCGCCGCGTCCGTATCCTTCGCCAACGCCGCCGCCAGCGCCCTAAGCCATCGCCTAAGCCAGGACGTCGCCGCGCCACTTGCAGCCCACCACCGTCAGCACCACAGCCGCAGCCGCAGCAACAGTAGCAACTACGATTGATTGCGTCCAGGAAGCAGGTGCTTTAGCGACGGCCACTCTCCACAGCAAGGTACATACATACAGACTTTTTTCCTCCCTGCCGTTTCTTCATTTAAACCCTTACTTCCTCCTCTTAACCCTTTCTTTCTTTGAAAAACCATTCTTAATATAAACCATTACTTTCTTCTTCTTCTTCATAACACATAACTTTTAAAGCCCCTTTGCCATTCCTTTCGCCTCTTCTTTCTTTAGGGATTGAATATTGATACGAAATCCATTTCTCTTTGGCAAAACTTCTTTTAAAATCTGCTTCATTTAATATTCTTAATTATCTTTCTTAATTAACTTCTTTAATTAATAAACTTAGTTAATTACTTAACTCTAATTAACTTGACACCCAGGTGGATGGTGGCGTAATGCGTAGCGCACTCGGCGAGCAGGCGGCGGCCACAGCAGCAGCAGCGACGACGACGTCCTCGTCGGTCGTGGCGCAGGCGGCGGCGGCCGGCAACGCCGCCGCCGCCGCGTGGCGCGCTGCCGCTGCCGCCGCGCCGCCCCCTCCGCCTCCGCCGGCGCCCGCGCCAGCCGCCGCCTCCACGGCCACTCATGGTATGTTTTATATGTCTTTTGTTTGAAAAAAGTCGATTAAAAGCTATTCATGGTATGTTGTAGTTACATGTATTTTTTTCTGAAAAGAAATACTAGTTTTGTTTGAAAAGAAGTACTAGTTTAAAAGGCTAATCATGTGTTCTACATATGTACATAGTATATGTTTTTTTTCGTTTTCTTGTTTTAGAAAAGAATAGAAGCAGACATGAAAACAATTAAAATTCTCTTCCGAAAAACTAGTTTTGACCCAGAAAAAAAAACATGAATTTTGAGTGTTTATGAGCGCTATTATACAAAATACTGTTTTCTTGCGTTACGTTATAACAGATTCATCCAATTAAAAATTGATAAGAATATATAATAAGCAAGCCAAACTTAATTAGCTTCTCGATTACTCTTTTCGAACCTGTGCATATATGTACATATTCATATTATATTACTAGGTCTTCCATGAGGAAGTAGCCGTCCATGACTAGCGATAATGCAATTTTGCGACACCTGTCCAAGCTTGGCCAATGTCTCGACAGTGTATAAGCCGGTATCTAGTAATCGGGTTAAGAAGAAAAAAAAGAATTTATTGCCTCGCCACGATACAAACATCCATCTTTGCCAATATCATTATCATTCTACCTTTCTCATTATAAGAATTGCGCGTGATATACATATTTAATATCAGCGATAACTATGAATCTCTGCTCCTGTACAACGGAGCGGCAATCAATCTAACAATAAGTTTAGGAGCAGTTCAGATCTTTTTTTAAACATAGAATAAATCTGCAAGTTATCGTAGAATTTCTTATGTCTTTCTAGCAGCATCTTATTTTTCTGGACATAAAAATTTTTGGATAGGTATGAATGTGTCACCTTTTACATGGTTTTTACGCATTTTTTTTACATTTACATATATGTATAAATTGTTTTGCTTATGGTCTTAGTAATGGGTTATGGTACGGTGATAGTACAGTGGGTTGCGGTATTTTATTTATGTACATACTACGTTATTTTACATGTGAACTACTGTATTTTCAGCTCGAAGACCCTCGTCAACATCCGCAAATGCTGGATCCAATGGCCGACGGAGGGCCAAGGTCGAAGAGCCCGACGAGGAGCCAATGGAGGGCGTCGAAGAAGGTCGTCCCGCAACGACTTCCTCTTCTACCGTACCCACGCCGCCGCCGGGTCCCGACACGATTGGCGCTACAGTACTACCGGGAACGAGCAGCTCGGATAAGCTCGGAGACTACGCGGTTGCCGATGAAGCTGGCGACAAGTCGCGTATGTAGAGAAGATCATGTTTAATTTGTATTTTTCAGAGATCAGAAAGAATATAGATATATATGTTTTTTTTTTATTTGAACAAGTAAAAGTAAGTACAAAAGCATATTTTTTGAACCTACAAAAAAAAGAGACTGAAATTTCGCGCGCGATTCAGAGGACGAACCGAGAGCTTCAACATCGCGCGCCGACACTCCGTGCAGCTCCGTGACAACTGGTTCAAATTCTTTTCGTCTCTTTTTTTTTGTCTTTGTTATAATTTTCCTTTATTTTCTTTCTTTCTTTCCTCTTTCTTATGTGACATATTTTCATCGACTCGAAATATATCTGCTCAATCACTCCATCCTTGACTGATCTTTGATGTCTGCCTCAGATTCATCTTCTGCGTTGCACATCAAGCGCGAGGCGATGCTGTTCGAAGATGAGGCGATGGACGAGGACTCGCTGACGTCACAGCCCTCTTCGGGCGGCCCTCTCATCGGCGGTCTACAACGGCCCCCTTCCTCCGGTGAGGGCCTCCCATTCGGGGTCCTCCCACCGGCGCCGCCCTCTTCCGCGCCGCCCTCCTCGCTCGCGTCGCGCTCTCCCTCCGAGCCGCCCAAACCGATCGTGTCGCGCACGGCGCTAGAAAAGGTCTATTTTTCTTCTGTTCTCTTTCTTTTCTTGTTTCTTTATTATTCTGTCATTCTTTTGTGGAATTAATAAAACCCTCTAGATTTTTTATTTTTAAAATATCTGAAACTATATATCGTTTGAAATGTATGTATGTACATACATACATACATATGTATTTAAATGTAGATTTTTTTTATGTATTATGAACAAAATAAATAAATAAAAATCATTATAAAGGCGTCAACGAGCTCGGAGGCGACTTGCTCTTCTTCGCTAGCGTCCATCGTCAAGTCGTCGGTGGCGCCGTCCTCCGGACGCGGCGGAGGCGGAAAATCCAAGCTGAGCTCAGTCGCCGCGGCCGCGGCCGGCGCCGCCGAAAAGCGCAAAGAAGAGGTGAACCGTCATTTACTTACTTTAAAGATGCTACCTTAAAAACAACAGTAATCCTCACAAAAGAGCATGTACATATGTGATAAACTACGATAGATGCTAAGCTCAATGGATTTTTGCGAGTAGCTTTTCTTGTATTTTTTGTTAGTATCCACATTTGCATGTATACCAACGAATTACTCTCTCTCTCTCTCTTTCTCTCGTTAGTATCATCTCTTTTCGTATTATCACCGATTTGTGTGTAAAGTACTGTGAAGGTTTCGGTAATATTTATTTTTTAAACCCCTGTGTAGCTTTAAGATAAGTTACCTTACGGAAATAGGAGAGAGAGAAAGAGAGAAATCCCTTAAAAATTTTAATTACCGCTAAAGGAGGCTGCCGAGCGGACGTTCAGTGTCTCGTTCAAGCTGCCTTCACGCGCCGCCGCCCGCCTCAAGCGCATCCTGTCCACGCAGCCGGTCGCGCTCAAGCGACTCGGTAACCTTTTTTTTCTTTTGACGCTTTCGTTTTCTACACTTTTTTTTAGTTTTTAAACAATTTGATTAGTTTAAGAGTAAATAAATAAATAAATAAATATGTATTACAAAAAACTAACCTAACAAATTCAAAGGCATTGCCTCCTTGCGCGTCGACCGCTCCGGCGTCGCCGTCACGACGGCGGCCATGTTGGCGGAGCGCGCCAAGGCGGACGCGGAAGCGGCGGCGGCGCGGCAAGCCGCTGCTGCTGCCGCGGCCGCCGCGCCCGCCTTTGCCGTGCCGCAGACGCCGACGCGGCCGACGGCCGCGGCCCCTGGCGTCGCCGCTCCTCCTCACCACCATCCGCACCACGCGCCTCATGAGCGACTCATGCCGAATGGGTTAGTCTCATTATACATATTTAATTATATTCCTCATGAGAATCTGGGCGATGGCATTATGTCCAATTACGAATGGTGAACAGATGATATGAGTAAGACACTTTTTGAAGAAAACACTTATCGTACATTTGAAGTAATTATAGTTTTGTTAATAAATAATATAAAAAAAATTTTTCCAGTGACGTCATGACGATGCGTGTGCCCGCAACGCATGGCGTCTACTCGATGCCGCCCGGTGCTGGCGGTATCCCCGGCGGCGTGCCCCTCGTCGGTCACCATCCTGGCGCGGCGGCCCTTCACCACCCTGGCGCCGCGGCGCATCTCCAGGCGCAAGCCCAGACGCAGCCGCCGCCTCAAGCGCCGCTCTATCTGCATCACCCGCCAATGCATCCGGTTAGCTCGATTTAATTCTTTCTCTTCCTTGATCTTTGATCATTGATGTTTGATCTTTGATTATTTTTCGTTGATCTTATTTTTCTTCTTCTTTTTCTCTTCTTTTAAAATCTATTTTCTGTATTATTGGCGGATAATATCTGCGGATAATATCTCACATTCCGTCCATACAAATCTCTAAATCATTAGCAGATTATGCCTCGTAGCTTCTTGATTTGCTTTGAAATGCCGCCCTAACACTTTCACGCCACCTCCTTCAGTCAGTATCCGGTGTGCCGCCTGGCGCGCCCGCCACCCTGCATCACGTGGTGCCGCCCGACGGCGGCGGTGGACCAAATCATGGCCCTCAGCCAGGCGCTGCGCCGCCTCAACCACAGCCGCCGCAGCCCGTCTCAGCCGTCCCGCCACACATGCAGCAGCAGTCATCCGCGCCCACCCAGTCGCAGCCGCCGCAGCAAGCGAGACCGAGCGCGGCGAACAATTCGCCGCTTCTCGTCAACTTGTTGAGGTTTCGTCAACTTGCTAAAGATTCTTGTCAAACATTTATAATATTTCGTGCTTTCATTAGTATATGTGGGACATAAATTAATGCAGAGTAAAAAAATTTCTGTTGTTGAAAACTTTTTGCCTATTATACATATATATGCCGAATAATTGTTGCCAAGAATTATTCTGTTCTTTGCTACGAATCAAGATTTTTTTATTACTTTTTTGCGTCATTTTTATTTTTCTTTTTTTAAAGCCTTTCCTTTTACAGCTCGCAGCAACCGCCACAAGGCAGGCCATACTCGCCGTATGCGACAACGGCCGGCTATCCGGGGCAGCAGCAACCGCCAGTAACCGCCGCTCCTCAACAGCAGCAGCAGCAGCAGGTGCCCGTAGCTGCTCAAGGACCTCAGCAAGTACAGCAGCCGATGGATCCGCAGCAAATGGCTGCGTATCATCACCAGGTGAGTCTTTTTCTTCTTCTTCCTCTTTATTTCTCCCTCTCCCTCTCTTTCTCTCTCTTTCTCTCTCTATTGATCTCCGTATCCCTGTCTCTCTCTCTTTCAATCTTATTATATCTTTCGATTTTTAATCTTACCTAATACATTCAATGCAAAATTATGATGTAAAAAAATTTCTATTATGAAAAAAGGAAAATAGTATTCAAATTTTGCTTATTTATTTAATTATTAAGAATTCCGCGATGAAAATGTTTTTTTTGTTCAAAGATGATTTTGTTCATATTTATATTACCTATATATATGTAAATTCCACAGATGCAAGAGCGGCATCGAATGTTCATGCATCAGCAGCAGCAGCAGCAAGCAGCGGTCGCCGCCATGCAACAGCAGCAGCAGCAACAACAGCCGGGAGGCCCGCCCATGACACCGACTAGTGGCCAGCCGGGACAGGTACAGAAAGGAGTGATGATAGGTCACAATTATGCTGCACATTTACATATGTACCTACTATACATCCATATACAACATGTTTTTTTTTGCCGTACTACTTACACTAATCGGCACCATATTTACAGAGATTTAGAGTGTTTATTTGCTTATTTATTCATCTATGAAGCTATAGCTTGCAAATATTCAAAAACTCTGAACAGATTGTGACAACGCCGACCGGGGTGCCGCCGCAACAATTCTACCAAATGCCCCCGGGCCAAATGAGACCGGTTCGTTTGTATACACACGCATATAAGTTTTATATATAATTTTACATTTTTAAATCCTTATTACATATTTAATATCTTTGCACTTTGACCAATCCATATCAAAATCTCTACCTTTATAAATAACTATGTATGGTGCCCCACTTCTTTTAGTTTTAGAAGGTTTTTTTCCAATATTAATTTTCCCCCTTTGGAGATGTACGCCGCCGCTCCGGGCCAAACGCCACCGCAGGTCATGTACCCGGCAGGAGTCGCTCAGCAGCAGCAACAACAACAAATGCAGCCCGTCTACCGTCCCGTGCAAGAAGCACCGCCGCAGGTATATTATTATTTATTCTATTTACTTTAGAAACATTATTTGAAAACATATCGAATAACAAAGTGAGAGGCTTAACATTAATATTTAAAGCAACAAAAATCCTTTTAATACACTAGAAAATTAAGGCATATAAAATTTCAGGCGAGAAACTTTAATTGGTTATAGGAAGCACCCGCTACGCCGGCTCCGCCAAAAAGAAAAAGAAGCAGACAAAGAAGCAGGTTCGAAAAACATTAATAGAATAATTTTCCACTTCTTCTTCTTCTTCTTATTACGATATTACTGCCATTTGTGCTCAAATTTAGACGTGTATGAAATTCAAAATTAGTCACGATATTGCTGTTGTCCTTTTTTTCTTTTACTTTTTCTTTTATTGATTCATGTAATTTTCTATCATTGCTTTAATTTGTATTCGTCATGCGTTAAATAAAGTTTTTTTTTTGTAAAAACGCAAAATTCTAAAAAAATTTTTAGAAGGAAGCGGCAGAGGCGCTCGCCCAGCAGCAGGCCGCGGCTGCAGCCGCCGCTGCAGCTGCTGCTCAGCAGCAAGCGCAGCAGCAGCCCGGCCCGTACTACACCGCCGCGCCACCTCCACACATGGTTTGTTGACATAAATGTTGACTTAAATATGTATGTTACTTTTTTTTTCTCATATTCCTGCTGTTTTACATTTCTGTTTCTATAAAGCAAATTAATAAGCAACATTTTACCCTTCTCCAGCAGCCCATGATGCATCCGGGTTACGCAGCGGCAGCTCAACAGCAGCCCCCTGGCTATCCACCGGGCGCTGCCGCCCTCCCGTCTCCCGCCTACTACCACCAGCAGCAGCAACAGCAGGCCATGTGGCAGCAGCAGCAGGTTTTGTGTGTTTCATTTAATTAATTAATTAATTTATTTATTTATCTATTTATTCATACAGCTATGGCATTATACGTCGTAGTATGTATGTATGTTTTAAATTAGTATATTGTGTTGTTCTACATTATGTACATTCACAAATATATGTACATACATATATTTGTGTATAGGTATGTTTGTACATAACTATATAGCTATGTATATAATGTTCATGATATACAAATATGTACATATATCGATGTACATAAAACTTACATGTGTAATATATGAAAATGAAAGCCCGATCCCTGCTTCTCTCGCCAGATGCAACAACAACGAATGATGCAGCAGCAACACGCTGCAGCACAGCAGGCAGCGCACTTTGCATCCCAGCAGCAGCAACAGCAGCAGCCAGGAGGCTGGCCGCCAGGTTCTTCCGCCGCGCCACCACCCGGAGCCGTCCGACCGCCGCCCGTGCCGTATCCGGCGGCGCCCGCTCAACAGCAACAGCAACTGCAGCAGCAGCCTCTATCTCATGGTAATACATAATTTGTACTTTTTAAAGGTTTTTTTTTTAAATATTACAACTAATCATTCTTCCTAACGCTGTGCTTAGTTTTTTTTACAATAGTAAAGGACAAGTTTTTGTAAGCATTGATATGTACCCTTTTTAAAAGAATATTTTTTTTTATTAATCAAAAAATGCAATTAATTAGTTAATTAATTCTTTTATATTTCAGGCCAACCCGTGCGCACCGCATCAGCCGAGTACGCGGACGCGAATTCGCCGATGACACCGCACTACATGCAGCAGCAGCAGATGTTGCAGGTATCTTTTAGTCTTCTCTATCTCTCTCTCTCTCTTTCCCCTTCGCTCTCTAGCTCTCTTCTCTCCCTCTCTAGCCCTCCCTTCGTCTCACTCTTTCCTTCTCCCTCTCTAGCTCTCCAAACTTCTCTCAATTTCTATCTAGCTCTTCTCACTATATCTATGTGTATACATACGTTTCCGAATTGTTCTTTTATTTATTGTTTTTTGTTTACATTTCAAAATCGATCCTTGTCCATCTCCAGCAACAACAACAACAACAAATGGCCGGTCATCCATCGTCCATGTACCGTCGTGATTCGGTCGGCTCTGCCACCTCGTTCGCGTACCCCTCCACAAGTCATCCTCAGCAAAGTCAGAGCACACTTTAAAGTCGATCGATATTTCTTTATTCCATTAATGACAATGCAAGCTAAATAAACTTTGTATTTTTTTCGCCTTTTTAACCTCTTTTATACATTTGTATGGAGTCTTCTAAAATCTATATGTATATTTGTTTTTGTTGCGTTTGCACCCTCCTATTGGCTATTGCTTACTTGGATGCTGCAAATAATAATTTATTTATTTATTATTTCTTCTCCATTTATCGATTTCTACTTTTAATAATTATCGATTGGTTTAATGTTTCAGTGTCGGCGCAAGAGATGCATCAGCAGCAGCAGCCGCCGCAAGAGCACCCAGGCGACTTTGACGATAAGATCTTCCCGGGCCAAGATTGTGGTATGTATGTATGTACATGCAAACTAAGAAGGTATTCTCTCAATATGTCTATGTATGTACATGCTTTATAGTGTTGCCTTGGACAGCATAATTATACTCATTGTGCCAGTTACATTGATGTACATTCATATGTATGTATGTACATTTTTTTTATACATACAATTTAAAGAGTCTCTTTCTTCGCCCAATGCTCTTATCGATGATAAAAGTACAGTAGCTTCCAGGAGTTACCGTAGACTCTTTGAATTAAGGTAGTATTTTAGAATTACCGTAATTTATAAGAATTATCGTAGACTCTTAGAATTACCGTAGCTTCTAAGGATTACCGTATCAATTACTGTAATAACCATAACTTTGAGGTGACCTCGGCGACTTGGACGACATCGAGCCGATGAACGACCTCGTGTCCGCGCCCCTCTTTGGCGACCAACAGCAGCAGCGACCGCCCGATCAGCAGCAGGTACCGATGATCTAGCTTAAAATTTGTATTGGTTTAACAAGCAAATATCAATTTTCCACCTATAACAATATGTTTACTCCTTTTACTAGACATAATTACTTCAAACATAGTTGCCAGTTATGTACCTATGTAAGTACACCCCTCAAATCCTCATGACGCATCTCTAAGATCTTGTCAATACAACATACGATCATCAGACATAGAGGCGTTCCATAAAATATTTTTTTTCTTTTCCACTCTCTCTCTCTCTTTATCTCTTTCTCTCTCAGCTGCAGCATCAGCAGCACGCCATGATGGAAAGGCCTTCGTCGTCCAGCCACGACTCGCATCAACATCATCAGTCGAATGGAGATCGCTCGGCTAATCTTGGTATGACGTCACTCTTTCTTCTCTCTCTTTCTTAATTCTATCTCTTTCTTTTATCTCTTCTCTTCTTCTCTCTCTCCATCTTCTATGTTAATCTCTCGGAATATTAACTGGATCTTTTAAGTATATATTATTCATTTCTTCTCCGTCTTTCCCCATTCACCAAATTCTCAGACTGGGTATCCAATAATGATGACTGATCTATTGACTGTGCTATTTAGATCCACTAGATTCAAGCCATCATCTCTCTCCAGATGCCTCGATCACGTCAGTCGTCGACATGGTGGCCAAGGGTGGCGGTGGCATCGTCGACGAGGAGTCATCTCTCTCCACTTCGTCCCTCTCCTTTCCCGACGAACCGGTCGCGTCTCCACAGGTCTCTCAGAGTTCTAACCAGAGGAAAAAAAATATGTTTGAATTTGCGCTCTTTTGCCTGAATAAGGCACGCGCGATTTATTGTTGTTGGAGAAACGCCGAATCTCTATTAGTTTGATGCTCTTATATGGCATTATATGCTTATCAACTTAATTTATGGGGACTGTAGCTGGAGAACTTTTTTCGCGGTTTTTTAGGGCAACAATTTACACTGTGTCACTTTACTGTGAAGCTAAAATAGTGCACACATTTTTATGCACTTAACGTGCGCTAACGAACAAGCTTAAGTAAATAAATCCTGCAGGGTCACACGATGACGGCTTCGGGGCCATCACCTCAGCAGCAGATGGAGCAGCATCAACAGCAGCAGCAGCAGCCGCGTCGTAAGGGGCAACAACAACAACAAGCTCCTCACTCGCAAGCTCCGCCCCCTCACTCTCAAGCTCCGCCTCCTCACTCACAAGCTCCGCCCATGTACGGCGGAGGCGGTGGCGGCGGCCATCTGCATCACCACCCGCCGCACTCGCCTGCCAGCTCGTCGTCGCTGTCGTACGAGCACAACATGCGCGCTGCCGCCTTCCATGGCGCGGGAAGACAAGCCGCGACGCGACCTCAACGCGCCAATGCGGAAGTCGAGAACGGCCGCGCCAACATGGTGAATGGACACGAACAGGTGAGCCGGCATACATCAAATGCGGCATCATCAAAGGCGCAAATATCGTTCACCACTTGTTCTCTATAAAAAGGAAGAAATGACGACAATTATGTACTTTGAACATTTGTGAACTGAATACAATTATGATAAGTAATGCTAAACATTTTTAAATGAAAACAATTATGTCATATAATGCTAAATAATTTTAAACTAGAGAATTGAATATAATTATGTTATATAATATTAAACATTTTCTATGTTCAAGAATAGAAGAATTATGTTATATAATGCTAAACAACGTTAAATTCAGGTAAGTATGCATTTTTAGGAACTCAAAGAATTTGGCTTTGTTTAAGGCGCCGAACGGTGTCCGCCGCGTCCCATCGGAAACGGCCTCCGACGCACAGTGGCAGGACATTGTGCACCGGATCAAAGTTGAGGTGAGATGTTGTTTGTTGTTGGTTGTTTGTTGTTGTTGATTTTGTGGTTCCTCTTGTTATCTTCATTGTTTCTTTCCAAATAATGTTTTAATTTTATTAAAAAAAAAATTAAATATACAAATAAAATGTAGGCATATTTGCTGGCTATTGACATGGAGGAATGTCGTTCTGAAATCAATTTTTGCTTCGTTTCAGACAGCGGTACACGAGCAAAAGGCGAAGCAAGCGGCACAAGGTGGGGTTTTCTTTTTAATTCGGCAACAAAAATTTGACCAAATCGCAAAAATTGACCACATAGACTACTTGTTGAGGATCTTTTCTCTTCTTCTATAACTCAATCAATATTTTTCTTCCTATTTAAAGGCAAAGGCGCCAAGGGTGGCGGCGGTGCAACGAAGAAGAAGGCAACCAAGAAGAACTCGGACGCGCAGAAGAAGAAGAAGCACGACGATGACCCGTCGCACTACATGTCGCACGATGGTACGGTATCAGTTAGCTGGTTACGGTATCAGGCACGAAAAAAGCGGCGGCAGTTAGGAAAGTTCACCCGTTCATCTATTGAAAAAATCATCTTGAAATTTTGTCTACGTTTTTAAAATTTTGTATAAGATGAACGTTCCTATAGCTGACCGGGATGAACGAGATAAACGATGATGAACTTTCCTCACTGGCACGAAAAGCAATGAAGAATGCATGTATATTCCATGATTGCTATACCTATGTTAATCGTGATTATACAGCATTTACAAATTTATTTATTTTTTATTATTAGATTTCTTTTTTTAAATTATTTAATATAAATATTATTATTTTTAATTATTTTATATACTGTACTCTCGAAATTAGACAAGAAAGACATAATGAAATTATGGACACGATGAATAACTTCATAATTCATGTTCATATATCCTTTCTGCAGGCCACCAAGGCATGGCGCCGCCACCATCTGCACACCACCACGCCATGATGCAGCATCATCATCAACAGCACCAGATGCCGCCACCTCCACCGCCGCCGCCTCCGTCAAGTGGCGCCGGCGCCGGCCCCGCTCTCCCTCCGCCGACTCCGCCGCGCCGCCCGCCAACCGGCCAGGCGCCCGCCGGCCCGCCCCCGCCACCACCCAGCTACTACCAGCAGCACCAGACGACGCATCATCACAGCATGCCGAGACAGCAGCCAATCTATAAGCCGAACGCTGCGGCGCCCGTGAGTATATTTTTTTAGTTTTTTACTAGTAATTTTTTATTATTAATGTTAATTACAGTACTCGTTTTTAAATCTTTTTTAAGCTATTTTAATTAGCAGTAATTTTGCAATCGCAATGCTTCTCTGGACGCTTAAAACACAATTCATTCAAAAGAGCATGAATTTAAAAAGGAATATTTGCTAAAATTGAACAGCCTCTTCCAGATTTGTGCGACTTGCTGAGATAGTCATGAAAAATTATTTAAAATAAAATTAAATTTTATCTTCAGCCGAAGCCCTCATAACGGCAGCGTCACCCACTTCACAAGTGCCAGGGGATACCGGATACCGTAGCCTCTACCGTATTACTCCGACAAGATGTGGATACGACAGATAACAACTCTACTACTTACTACCTATGTTACCATACTATATTAATACTACATTGTATACATGTCTGCCTTTCTCTCACCGTCAATGCCATGCCTCGTAGTGTTTTTTTGTGCAAAAAAATAATCACAATAATGCGCCTTTTCATACCCTTTCCATGACAGCTAGTCTCTGGGCTCAGAGTCAGCCCCCTTCCTTTTTTGGCTGACCGTGAGCCCCTCTCCTTGCTCTCCGGTGCTATTTTTCTCTCTTTCTTTTTTCTCTCTCTTTTTTCCCGTTCTATCCGGCATGCAATTTATAATACTTTTCTTCCTATTTTTCCATATTTTTTTTCTCTTGAAGGACCAAGAACCATTGCGATTAAACTCTGAAATCTTTGCACTGTCTTCACTCTCTCTCTCTCTCTCACACAGTCTAACTCTACTCTTTCATACTCAAGTGCCTTCGACCCGCTCTGTCCTTGCAGCCAGCCCCTCCCTCGACCCTTACATAGATGTAGACCCGCAGGGCGCCTCTAGGCAGACCCCTTTTATTAGGCCTTCCAATCTACGATAATAATGTAAGAATAAGAAGAATAAGCTTATTTATTCTTTTACTTTGCTAAACATCTATTAGTAGCGCTATGATAGAAATGAAGCAAAATTTGGCTTAATTAAAATAATTCTCCCCCCTCCCCCGGAAACCGTATAGACGCGCAAACAAGCCCCAGTTTTCTACACTCTGCTCCCCTCACGCCCTCCTCCTCTCCCCTCACTCTCTCATACACCAAAAATCTCGCAAAAATTACCGGTGCGCGTGTGGATTTCTATATGTGTTTGTTTTCTTTTTTCTCTTCTCCTTCTTCTTCTTTGCCTACTTCCCTACAGTAGTCCGCCGTGAGAGAAGTCGAGACATAGGCAACACTTGCATATACTGTTTATTTGTATTTGGAGTCTTCTAAAGAGAGTAGACTAATTATGCCTCGAGGCTGCTTCTTTTAATCATTTTTTACAAGAGAGTTATTCAAAGTGTTTAGTAGGCGTAGATAATTTAGTAATTTTTTTCTTTTTTTTCTTGCTGTAAAGAATAATTTTGTAAATGCCGTCATCGTCATGGTTTACTCGTTGCTCTCGAACACCGTTGAAAAAATTCGCCACCTTTTTGCTCCTCCTCGAAAGATTGTTGATGACTGTGTGATTTCTTTTTTTTATTATTTTTTTTCGGTCTTTTTTTTAGCCATTTTAATGATTGATTACTACATTGATTGGTTGGTTCTCCTCTGCTCTTCCAGTTTTTTTTTTACATAGTGATTTTCCCTAGCTCTGCCTCTCTCTATCTCTCTCTCTCTCTCTCTCTCTCTCTCTCTCGTTCATATGTATGGGTTGTGTGAGAAAGAAATGAAATGAGAGCTTCTTTAATTGTCATCTTCTCTCTCTCCCTCTTTCTCATTTTTATCTCTCGCTATCTCTCGGCATCGGTAGAACACTTGTAGCTAAAAAGGAACTGTCTATTTTTTTTAGTTTTTAAGCAGGGATTTATTCTGTGGGATCTTCATTTCAGTTAGAAAACAGCAAATATTCAGCTTTTGAAGAGTTCGATTTCGAGGATTTAAGTAAGGGAAAATGACTAGTGATATTACTGGAGACAGCGAGAGTAGTGGTGAAAGAGGGAGGGAGAGAGAGAGAGAGAGTTAGAGAAATATAATGAGAGAGAGGGAGAGAGATGGAGAGATAGAGAGATTTGCAGAGTGAGAGACAGTGAGAGAAAGAAAATAAACTCGTCAGTCGAATTGCTCAAAAAATCACTCAACTGTGTTGTCTTCCTTACATTTTTTTCCCTAATTCCTTCTTCTTTACATTGAATTTGCTTACATATTTCCAACACTTAGAGCGTCGAATATTGTGTACTTTTTTGCTCTCTCTTTTTTTCTCGCTCTTCCTTGTGCTCTCCTCATTTTGTCCACTATTTTCCTGCTCTCTTTGTGCACCTCGTTTGGCTTGTTTCTTCCACATTGTGTTCCTTCGTTGCGTGACATTACTACTATTAAATATATATATAAAGAATATATACATAAATATATACTATATGAATGTGTACATTCATAAATTGGCTAAACTACTACTGCTACGATACGATATGCTGCAAATGCACAGTGGAAGTGGAAGGAGATACACATCCCTAGTTACAACTTGACTATCACAATAATAGGACATATAACACATACATTAAACAAATATATCAATATATTTTATGACAAGAAATGGCTTTTTTTTAAATGAAAACAGTAATAATGGTGGAAGGATTGTCAAGAAATACGGATTTCGAAAAGAAAGAAAGAAGTAGAGAGAGAGAAAAGAATAAGAGTGATAAAGTTTTATGTTGACAGAGAGAGAGAGAGAGAGAGGGAGGAATGAGAGAAAAGAGAGAGTGAGTAAGAGTATGAAAACAGTTATTAGAAATGCAATGCATCATATCGAAATGCTAAACCTTTTTTTTGCATTGCCAACCAAATCATAAAAGAACAGCAATCTTCAAACAACCGCTTTCATAAAAGAACCAAATCTCATATTTTAAATATAGAAGCAGAGATATCTAACGCGGACAGAACAAACCAAATTTAAGTTTCTTGTATCTATTTTTTTTAAATTTATGTTGCTCATTGCGCCCGTTTTGGGCATTTTTTCTCTCACAATCACACTTTGAAATTTTCGAAATTGCTGTCTAGGTCCTATCTGGCTTCACAGCTAGTGCAAACCCATTGTATCAAAAAAGAGGCCGATGTCAGGTGCTGTGGAAAGAGGTGGTACTAGGCAATTGTTTTCAATTTCTGAGGACCTAATTTTCGAGGCACCGAGAAAAGTAAGCCCGCTGAATTAAGAGTGAATTTTGTGAGGGCTTTTCTCTAGAAGATCTTTTGTTTAATAGATTTTATTGTTCTTAATTACAAAATTAAATAGTCTTTTTTGCATTTTTTTTTTACAATCAGACTTTGATACTTTCGATAGTGCTGTCTGGTGACACTTTCGAAAGTGCTGTTTTGCTTTAATCTAGTGAAAATGTGCTGTCTAGCTTCATCTCGTTTGCACTGCTCACATTATGTTCCAATTGTCATCATCAGTACATCCTGTTACATGTAAGTAAGATCAGACAAATGTTCATCGGGCAAATAATTTATTTCTTGCAGACTTGATTATTTTCAATTTGGCGATCACAATAATCTGACATTTCAAAAATAAATTAATATATTTTTGACAAGAAAACAAAGCTTTAGTATCAAAGCAGTAGAGGTACCTCGTAGTTCTCTTTGATGGTAATAAGTGGAGCGAAAATGAATGATCTCGCTTATACATAAATAAACAAAGAAACGAATTTAAAAAAAAAGAAAATAATAGGATCAAAGTGATATGTAGAGGTTTGACTTTCGAAAGAGTCTCTTTGCGCTAAGCAATAATAGATACTTTTAAAATTGTCACCGACACTTGAACAATAGATGAGGAATTGTGAAAATTTACGAACTTTGAGAATCCGCGACACATCAGGGCTAGAGAGGGAGAGAGAGAGAGAAAGAGAGAGAGAGAGAGAGAGAGAGAAAGAGAGAGAGAGTTTGATAATAAGAAGGCACAATTAATCAATAGTCAATATTCTTGTCTCATCTTGTTCGATGGCTTTCCTGAAATGTGATCGTGTGAATATTTATTTTTCTTTCACACTGCTCAAAAAAAATGTATAGTATACACATATATATTCTTTTCGAGCATATATATATATATATATATATATATATATATATATATATATATATATATATATATATATATATATATATATGCATATGTACATATATATATATATTTTAAATATAAATTTTTATCTTACATGAAGTGGAAGTCGACGAACGGGCGAACGGACATCACGTGAGCTGAGTGAAAAATGTCTTTGCACTTTTCTATTATTATACAAATTTTTTAACATTTTCTTTTTTTTTCTACAACTTTTTCTAATGAGTACAATTAGAAATGTGCCAACTCACATGGTCTTTCGTGTCTTTGAGCTTTTTCGAGGCGCGTGCAGTCGAATGTTATTCTGAAGAGAAATAAAATAATTATTTATTCTTTCAACTATATTTCCTGTTGCTCCTTTCGACCATCTCATTTTTAGTGCTACCGTATTTAATACCGTGTACAGTATCTTAATATTCTCTTTTTCTCATTTTTAGTGCCACCGTATTTAATGCCGTAACAGTATCTTAATATTCTTTTTCTAATTTTTAGTGCTACCGTATCCTCGCGGCTGGCGCCGTTTCGAATCTCTCGAATGCCGTGGCACTCGTCGACGCCAAAGTAGTCGACGACGACGCCGTGCTCGTCGGCGAGCGAACGCGGATGTGACGCGGCCGACGCGTCCGACAGCGCACAATTGCGTGTGCGCTCCTGAATTATTTACATATGGTTTTGGCGGGAAATTCAAACATTTAAATTTTCGAAAAGCGCGGGAAAATAGAAATAATTACCCCGTAGTAGTAAGCGACGCTACGACACCTGTACGGCAGCTGGCCGGCAGCATCGACGCACGTCGTGATGCAGTCGACGGGCGACGACACGGTTACCGTATCCCTGAAGGCGGGTATACACACCAAAAAATAAGATACTGTAAGTAGGTACACTAAAAAAAATAAGATACTGTAACTAGGCACACTAAAAATACACCACGTACCGAACAAGGCCAACGAGCACACGCTGTCTCCGTCGATCAACGGTGCCGCCCGAGCACCGAGCAGATGCGGTAGCTGAGAATAAAAAGAAGAAGAATTACGATTGGTGATGTTTTCTTTCTCCTTTTTTTGCTCGCTTGTCTTACTCTCTACCTCTTTCTCTCTATAATCTCTCTCTCTCTGCTCTCTCTCTCTCTCTCTCTCTGCTTTCTCCCTCTCTCTCTCTCTCTCTCTTTCTCTCCCTCTTTCTCTCTACAATCTCTCTCTCTCTCATTCTCTCTCTCTCTCTCCAACCATGCACGCATATCTTCTCATAGAAGTTGATCTGCGCCCCTTCGCCTCCCTCCACGAGTCGCGCGTCCTCTGCCGCGTCGCCCGCCAGAGTGCACGCCTCGGCGAACGCGTCGTACTGCGCCGTCATGCATGCGAAGGGCGACGTGTAGCCGGCCTGACACGAGAAGGAGGAACAGTTGATATTCTCTGTCTCTCTCTCTCTCTTTCACTCTCACTCTCTCTCTCTCGCTCTCTCTCTCTCTGTCTTCCTCACTCTCTCTCTCAATCTCTCACTCTCTGTCACACACTCTCTCTCTCTCACTCTCTCACTCTCTCTCTCTCACTCTCTCGCTATCCATCAATATCTCTCACAATCTATCTTTGTCTCTTTCCTTATTACGTAGGCTATTTCGGCACACTGCTATAGTGGTCGAAGTATAATTCCCTTACGGACAAAAAAGAAATAAAACCTTTTAAAATGAATTATTTATGAAAATATTTGAACTATTCTATACAAACAGTGTGAAAAACTCTCCGTTTACTTGCATACACTCTCTACTTTTTTATATCTCCTTATCTCTCGTTCTTCTTTTATTTCTCTCTCTCTCTCTCTCTCACTTTCAACATGTAGGCGCGTTCATGTGAAATAAAGAGAGCATGTGGTAGAGAGAGAGAGAGAGAGAGATAGAGAGAGAGAGAAAGACAGAAGAAAGAAAGAAAGAAAGAGAAGAGAGGGAGAGGGAGAGGAAGAGAGTGAGAGAGAGAGAGAGTGTGTGTGTGCATCTTCTACTTAACCTCCACCGAGATGCATTTTGTTTCACGGTGGTTTGCAGTTCGTACCAAATCATAAAATAACCAGCATTCTTTGAACTGAAGGTAAAATGTTGAAGATTTTCCTGGAGACTGCATTTAAGACGGAATTGAGTAATATGAAAAATTAGTAATTAAACAAAAACACAGAATCAAATAGTTTGCGAGATAGAGAGATATAGAGATAGAGAGTGAGATAGCGAGCGAGTCTATCAATCTCTCCTACTGCCTCCATCTATCACTCTCTCCCTCTCTCGTTATTCTCACTCTCTCCCTCTCGCTCTCTCTCTCCCTTTTCAACTTGCCAGATTCATCATGCACGAGAAGACACAGTCATCTTCGTTGATATGTAGCACCGTGTCCAGATTGCGGGCGCCGAAGTCACGAACTCCCTTGACAAATATATTTTCAATAAGTAAAAAAATTATTATTATTAATATGTATTACAAAGTAAAATTAATTATATTTTTTTTATGAAAAATATTTATTCTAATTTAAAATTTTCTAGTTTTTTTTAATAAATAAAAAAAGATATTTTACTGATGTACAACAAAGTAATCGTTTACCCTCGAACGCAGGAAGAGTGGTTCCTTGCCAAAGTCGCATTGAGCTGTAATGAACAACCTATTGGTCAACATTTGAGATGAAGGAATTTTTGAATTCTTTAATTTCCCGTCAATACCGTACACTTTGTGGCGAGTGTAATGTTGAGTCGGGAACGCGCGTCGCGTGCCGCGTCGCGGTCGTTGACGACATGCAGTACCTCGGAGCTGACGCTGCAATTTGCATGATATTTCCCTTTCCATTTCCCTTTCTATCTCTCTCTCACTCTCTCTCTCTCTTTCTCTCTCTACTATTTCTCTCTCTCTCTATTCCATCTCTTTTCTCTCTCAAATCCATCTCGCTCTCTCTCTCCTCTCTCTCTTTGTTCTCTCTCTCTCTCCTGTCTCTCTAACTGATGTTGTCGAGTCACGTCGTCGACAACTCGCAGCTTTGCCGCCTTCGCGCTAACTCGTGACGCTTCAATAATATATTTGCCCCGTTTTGGCGGAGTATCAAAGAGTTATTAATTACTCTTGTATATTACTTGTAAGATTAATTATGCAAATTTACGCTGCAATTATGTAAATTTACGCTGGCTTACAAGAAAGACACTTCGCCGGCTTCGTCGAACGCGGCTCGTAGTACGAGTAGCCGAGGAGGCGAACGAGAGTAGCGGCTCCTTTAAATAAATGCCTCCTATCAAAATGCTTCGGCGTATAACGCCTCGGGGCAATAATCATCGAGTTTTTCGACGTCAAAATTATTTCGTAAGAGAGAGAGAGAGAGAGAGAGAGAAAGAGAGAGAGAGAGAGAGAGAGAGAGAGAGAGAGAGAGAAAGAGAGAGAGAGAGAGAGAGAGAGAGAGAGAGAGAGAGAGAGAGAGGGAGAGACCAAATGAAACAAAAAGCAGAACAAAAGAGCGCCCTCCCGGACCCGTTCCATTTCGGGTCGCAAAGACATCGCAGATGGCGAGCGCGGACGCGTAGCTCGCGGAGCGGCAGCCGGCAACGCTAAGGGAAAATTAAGATGAAGATATTTATTTGTTTAATTAATTATTATTTCTTTATTTACATGTTTATTTATTTTTATTCTGGTCACTAGTCACAGCTTCCACATAAAACGGGATAAAATTAGACACTTGTATTAGGGCGAAGGTGAGGGGTGAGAGAGAGAGAGAGAGACAAAGACAAAAAGAGATAGAGAGAGAAGGAGGGAGAGCACAGAAGACAGAGAGAGAGAGAGCGAGAAAGAGAAAGAGAGAGGATGAGAGAGAGAAGAGAGAGAGAGAGAGAAGAGAAGAGAGACAAGACCTTGCGCAGAAACGGAGACACTCGAAGGCGTTCAGGCCGATCCGCCTTTCGAGAGGAGACGCGTCGATCAGGTAGCAGTTGGCACGCACTCGGAAACACGCACGCATACCGGCGCGTTCCTGGGAAGTAGAGAGAGCAGGTGAGTGAGAGAGAGAGAGAGAGAGAGAGAGAGAGAGAGAGAGAGAGAGAGTCTATGTATGTTCTGTACTGCCAACCTGGGCTGGATGTGTGTCCTCTCTCTCTCTCTCTCTCTCTCTCTCTCTCTCTCTCTCTCTTTCCTCTCTCTCTCTCTTCCTCTCTCTTTCTTCTTCCATCTCTTTCACCTTTCTCTCTCTCTCCGCCTTACTCTATCCCTGTCTGCTTGCCTACCGGTATAAACGGCTTACGATTGTGAGAGAGCAAGAGAGAGAGAGAGAGAGAAGAGTGAAAAAGAAAGTGAGCACGAGTGAAAAACAGTAATGCCAAGCGCATAGTGAGCGTTCTTTTGAACCGACCCCAACCGGTGTGGTTTGCAATGCCAACCAAATCATAAAAGAACTGCAAACTCCGATCACATGCTGGGTGATCGTTGGTGAGTTGTGAGAAAGGAAAAAATGAATGAATGAAGAACCTCTGCCGTCGGCTCATGCGCGACGACGCCAGAAGAGGCGAGAGCGCGCTCGTTCACCTGCGAGTACATGCCGGTGCCGGTGTGGAGAGAGGGGGAGGAGTCCAGCTGGAGAGAGAGAGAGAAAAAAGAGAGAGTGCAAGAGTGATAGAGAAAAAGGGGGAGAGAGGGAGAAGGAGGAAATGGAGAGATAGAAGGTGAAAGTGGGAGAGAGAAGGATAAGAGAGAGAGGGAGAGAGATAAAGTCTACCTTGTTCAAGGACACGCTTTCGCCGTCGTAGTCGCAGCACGGCTGTTGCTTTTCTGGGAAACAAAAACTCTGTCAAAGCAGGGAAAAAACCTCTAATTTTCGGCAAACAGAAACGCTAAAAAAACGGCTTATATCTAAATTTGAAGAAATAAAAATAATAAATAAAAATATCCACCACTAAAGGAAGCGTCGTACGACTCTATTTGAAGCGGCTCGACACCCGCGATCGACATGGCGTCTGAAAAAGAGGAGAAGAAAATGATCTTTTTAAGACTTACATTTATTTCTTTTCTTACCTGGTTTTTGCAATAAATACAATGAAGTAGAATTTAAAAAGCGCTAAAAAACCTTCATGAGTCGTGCTCGAGAGCAGCAGCCTGCGCGCGTCGGCGCCGGGCGTCGCGCCGCTGTGCTTGCGCGACGCGGTCACGTCGCGGTTCCCAGCTCGCAACGCGGTCGCGTCGCGGCTGCCAGCTGGCCGCGCCGGCGGAGAGGGCGCTCTCGTCGTCGTCCACGCTGCCGCTTCAGCAGGCGCCGCACGATGCCGATTACGTTTCTGAATGTGTGTAAGGAATCCATGATTGTTATTGCAATTAGTACGATAATAATTATAGAAATTATTACGGGCAATTATGCATGCAGTAAAGTTACACTGAAAAGTAGTCGTTAGAGAAGAAGCATAATACTTTGATTTGGGCCGTTTTTAATGGCAAAACTATTGCCTAATAACCTAATTGCCAGTACCCCCCACCACAACCACTTTGATCTCATTGTGTGCTTTTTATTCTTCTTCTTCTTCTTCTGCTTCTTTTTGTGTTGTAGTTGTACGACTTACGCTGTTTCTGCTGCGCCTGCTTGGGCGCGTCGTAGTGGGCGTGGCGGGCGTCGCCGCCGGCTCCACTAAAATTGACGCCGGCGGCGACATTTCTGGCGGCGGCGCCAGGCGTTCTTTTTGAATTGGCGCCAAAATTGGCGCCCGCCCCTTCGCCCGACGTATTAGGCGACCAGCGTGGATAAGGCGGCGTACGGCTGCGCAAGGTGTCGTGGATCAGCGCGCCCGGTGACGTCATCAAGTCGACGCCGTAGAGCAGCGGGTTCGCGACGTCGACAGTCACCTGGAGAGGAGAGAGAGAGAGAGAAAGAGGAAGAGTGAGGGAGAGAGAAGGAGTGAGAAGGAGTGAGAGAAGGAGAGAGATTTAGGAGAGGGAGAGAGAGTGAGAGAGAGAGGGAGAGAGGGGAGAGAGAGAGAGAGAGAGAGAGAGAGAGAGAGAGAGAGAAGTAGAGAGAGAGAGATAAAGATAAAAAAAATAGAGTAGAGAGGGAAGAGATATGTGAGAGAGAAGTAAGAAAGCAAGAAAGAAGTTAAAAAAAGAGAGTGAGAGAGAGTAGGACAGTGATACAGAGAAAAATGAGTTCTATACTTTCTGCCCGGCAACAATGCTTGTGCGCTGCTCCACCGTTCGACCGTCGCCGACACTCACGAGATGTGCCTCGGAAAGGGGAGCGAAGACTGCTGGAGAAAGAGTGTGAGATGGAGGGAGAGACAGAGGGGAGTAAGAGAAAGGGAGAGAGAGAGAAAGAGAAAGAGAGAGAGAGAGAGAGAGAGGCAGACAGCTCTCTCTCTCTCTCTCTCCCTGCCCCTCTCTCTCACGCTCCCTCGCTGTCTCTCTTGCTCTTTTTCCCTCTCTCCCTCTCCTTCCGGCTGGAAACCAGCTCCCGCCACCCCGGCACCGACACCTCTTCAGACGTATTTAATTAAATTTTTCTTTTAATTTCCATTTTAAATGCCCCCTCAGATAAATATTCATAACCACGTACAAACACTTCAATATCGGTTGCTCAGATATTGGAATTTTTATTTATAATTTCCTAGGCAATGAAAACCACCAGAGGAAGCGTTCTTCGATACCATTCCTTTGTTGTAACAAATTTCTCATACTTCCTAGCCTTTTTGTTTTTTGAGAGAAAGTGAAAGAAAGAAAAAGAGAGAGAGACAGAGAGAAAGTAAAAGGAAGAGAGAGAAAAATAGAGTAAGAAAGAGAGAGAGAGAGAGAGAGAAAGAGAGAAAGAAACAGAGAGAGGAAGAGAAGGAAGAAGTGAGGATTTAAACGCACGCTTGAGATCAACCGCCTTCTGACTGGCATACTCGCGCGGCTTGATTCGAGCCTGAAAAAGATTAAATAACAAAAAAGAAATCAATAATAATTTTTTTTCATAATAACTGTTTATCGTCGGATGATTGTGTCACACAGATGCTACATACATACAAGGTCGAAAGTGTTCTTCGCATAAGAGTGAGTGTGAGAGAGAAAGTGCGAATACGGAAGAATACGGAAGATGAACGGGTTCTCGCCAGCGGAGCCTTTTTTTATTTTCGATATTATTTATTACTTTAAAATTAGCCTCCAAAAAAAGCCTCTCAGCTGACATTTCTGTGCGCGTCGCGAGAGGAGTCGCGCGCTCGCGTTAACAGCCTCGCCTGGCTCACCTCGTTCTCGAGCGCGAATCTGATTATGTGACGTCATTAGGTATGTTCTTTTAATCTTGCAACAATACCCTAATATTCCGTGCAAACTGTCAGCGCCAAAATTTTCAATGTCATTTTGGCGGCAAACAAAAGAGAAAAAAACATTTAAAAAAGCAACCTCTTCTCATCGAATTAAAAAAATGGTCAATATTCGTTTTGGCGGCAAACAAAAAAATTCAAAAAAAATTCGGCAACCTCTTGTCATCGAATTCTGGCACGCTGCCAAGAGGCGGCGCTTTGCCTCGTCCTCGTCCGCGTCGCCGCTTCTGTCGCGGCGGCCTTCGCTCCGCCGCAACTCCCGTTCGTCCCTCCTGCTTTCGCCGCCCGACCAGGAACTCGTCCGAGACACGGTTGTCCTCGTAGTAATTGGTGCCCGCGATGCGAAAGACGACCGACTCGGGAGAGCGAGGCTGCAGCGAAAATGGCTAAAAAATGTATAAAAGCTTATTTCTTTGCTAGTTAAATTAATAAGTTAATTAATTAATTAATTAACTTATTTGTCTAATTGTTGGTGAGCCAATATACTTCTTCATTCATTCATTTAGTTGTATTTTTCTACCGGTGGTTTGCACTGCAATCTAAATCATAAAAGAATAGTATAACCTATCAACATTTGATAGAAGAAAGACACTATACTTAAATCTAATAATTTTCTTAAAAAAATATAAATAAATTAAATTATCTCTTCACGTCTTCAACATCTGATCGCTCAGAGAAAGAGAAAGAGAGAGATATTAGTGATAAAATTATCGATTAAAAATTTTTGTTTAATTTGCGCCTTTTTTAAAATGTTAAATTGCCTTCTCACATCTTCAACATCCTCAACGACGTAGTCGTCGGGCGCTGCGGCCGAGTCGCCGCCGGAAAAAGCGGAAGACGTGTTGCGGACGCGAGCTCGCTTCGGATGCTGATTCTGATTCTGATTCTTGCTTCCGCCGCCGCGACCCGAGCGGCCCATGACGCTGTCGAGGCGGTTACCGCGTGGCGGCTTCCGCGTTGTCGTCGCCGCGTCGACCGCGTTGAAGAGCACGAGTGTGTCGCTGAGCGAGGAAGCCGCTGCTGGCACTCTCTCTTCCAATCTCTCTCGCTGTTTATCTCGACTGCAACTCTCTCTCACCATCTTTTTTTCGCTCAATATCTCTTCCTCTCGCTCTCCGTATCCCTCACTCTCATTGTCATTCTCTCTCTATCTCACTCTCTCCTTCCTTCTCTTCTCTCTCTCTCTCTCGCTCCCTCTCACTCCCGTCTCTCAATCTCCCTCTCTCTCAGACCTCTCTCTTTCTCTCACTCCCCTCTCTCCCTCTCCCTCTCAGCCCTCTCTCTCTCTCTTTCTCCTCTCTCTCTTCCTCAATCTTACTCTCTCTCGTTCTCTCTTTCTTTCTCTCTCTCTCCGTCTCTCTCCATTTTTTTCTCTCTCTCTCAATCTCTCCTCCCCTCTCTCCTATTCTAGCTGGCCACCCCCTCTCTCCACACCGGCACCGGAAGGTATTCGCGGGTGAACGAGAGCATATGCTATCTTCTGGCAGAATCGCGAATGAGCCGACGGCAGAGCTTTCTCATTAATTCTTTTAAACCGCTTCTATTTTTTTTTGCTAAATTATTTATTTTCCATACTTCACTGTTTCCTCGTCCGATCTAGGACTTTCGGAAATTAGAGCAATTTTTATAATTTGCTAAGCAATGCAAACCACGCGGTTTGCACTCATAATCAGTTTCTCTTTCCGTCATCCCTCTCTTCCTCTCTCTATTCTCTCTCGTTGTCTCTCTCCTCTTTCATTGTCTCTCTTGCTCTCTCTACTCTCCTCTGTCTACTCTAGTCTCTCTCTTTCTCTTTCGCTCTTTCTCTCTCTCTCTCTCTCTCTCTCTCGCTCTCTTCTGTCACTCTTCCATCTTTCTCTCTCTCTATCTCTCCCGCCCATACCGCGAGTCCGGCGTGCCCCACAGCTCGTTCCAGCCGCTCCACGTCTCCGTGTTGTCGCCGTCTAGCGAGGACGCAAAATCTATCAAGAAAGCCGGGACCTTGACATTTTTTCAAAGACTTTTGGCTGATGCCAAAAAGTCTCCAAAAAATTGATAATAAAAACTAATTAGAAATTTTAAAAAAGTGGAATAATATTCATACCGAACGATTCGCGACCGTCCGCGGGCGTTGCCTTCGTCGGGTGCGTTGGGCGTCTAAAGACATTTGTTTTCTATTAAATCTATTTTGAATTGCCGCTTTTTTGGATGGCCTAGAAACTTGTGCAAGTAAAATAAATGAATATCATTTATTTACTTATTTAAATATTTCCCTCAGTTTCCTTGCTCTCTCTCTCTCTCTCTCTCTCTCTCTGTCTCTCTCTCTCTCTCGCCTCGAATGGCTCGGCCGATGCTTGACGTGTGGCGCGCCAGTCGCGGCTGCCGTGACGCGTACTGGCAGCGTGCCAAGTCCCCGCTTAGTCACAGGAGGAGGTGGCCTCAACGTGGACGACGATTCCTCAACAGACGCAAGCACTCGCCGCTCCCAGAAGGCGGCCGGCAACTCGCCCGACGGCGACGATGAAGGCAGTGGATTCTTAGAGCATAATTAGGGTTTTTAATTACTAAACTAATTAATAAATCTAAGGTAAGAACTCGTCCTTGATTCAGGCAAAGGGCGCGAATTCAAAAAAACAAAATAAAGCTAATTTCGACTTTGGTCTCGCGACGAAAGGGCAGAAGCGCTGGCGGCGGCGTTCGGGGCGAAGGCGGCGACCACCGCGGCGGCTGCGCGAGTGGCCGTGGTGCTACTTCACCGGAGCGATCGCTGTCAGGCTCGTCGTCGTCGGGGAGCGTTGCTGCGGCCTGGAACTCAAGGGAAATAATGAAATATCCGTTAGTAGTAACGGATATATATACTAAAGTACGGATTGCCCGCACTTTCATCTCCAGGCGGGGGCAGAGATTTCGTTATCATTTGCAAAAATAATCATATTCTTAAATGTTTTTTCAAGTTTTATTGTTAAATTATATATCCATAAATGTTTAATCTCTTCTTTTTTTACTGCTTCTTCTTAGAGCTTTCATCTATTCACCTTTTTTCCAATAGTATATTTTTTTTAACTTAGATACAATTAGATATTTCTAAACATTTGCGAGAAAGACGTTTTATGAGAAACTTTTATGTTTTGAAATCTTTAATTTTATTAAAATAAAGCTTTTATATCGCGCCTGCTGCCTTAGCGGCGTCGCGACAGCTGCGCCAAGCTGCTCGTCGAGCAGCTTGTTCAGCATCAGCTCGTTGTCAATGGTCAGGTCGTCCGGGATGCGGAAGAAGGGAGCGAACGGACTGAAGAAGAGGAAGATTTATGTATTTAATTGTTATTATTAATTTTTAACAAAATAAAAAACTTTTTTTTTGGTAAAAATTAATAATAACAATTAAACAGTGGATAAAGAGGAGATTTTCATATAGTAAGCAAAAGCAATCGAAAACGGGAAAAGATATACCTCGACGGCTCTTCCGTAGTCATCGACTGCTGCGATGATCGTCCTTGATCCGGCCAGTTGGGCGCAACCTCCTGAGGGAGTAAGGAGTAGCAGCACAAGTTTCCATCGGAGATAAATGCGTTCTTTTGTTCTTATTATTGTTTTTTTTCCTTTCTGTTTTTACTATTGTTTTTATGATTATCGATTAATTATATTGTAAAAAAAACGTTTTTGTTGGGTACACGCAGCATACAAACATGGACGAGTCTGATAGCGTACTATAAAATTATTTTAAAAAAAACTAAATAATCTAACTACATTTTCATCCTCACTCTCCCTCCTCCTTACCGTTGTGCTCCAGAGAACTTTGGCGCGCGGCCTCTGAGGCAGCAGCAGCTGCGGCTGTTGCTGTTGCTGATTCTGCAATGCTTGATTCTCAGCTGCCGACGCGGCTAGCGCATCCTCGAGACTTTCCGTCACCTGTACCGGAGCAAATCCATACATTATTCCCGCCCCCCACAAGATGTCCATACTTTCAAAAAGAGTCTAGCACAAGGCCGCTCAAAGGCATCAACCCGATATAAAATAGTAAATAAATAATAATACATTCAATAAAAATTGTCATCTTCACTGACTTCGAACGGTAGACTCGTCACCGTCGACGCTTCCACTGCGATATTCTCCTTGGTTGGACTTAAAAGAAGGCGTGTGATTTGAGCCCTCATGTAGCAATGTATTTGTTAATCTTGCCATTAGATAAACCCAATTACATTTAAAATTTTATCTCCCTCCTTCTCTCTCTCTCTTCTTTCTCTCTCTCTCTCTCTCTCTCTCTCTCCCTCTCTAGAATATCTATAATAACCGCATATCGATGCTCATTCGCTGAGAGCTGGCGGTGGCGGTGGCGACGGCGGCAGTGAGGTCGCTGACGTCGTCGTCCATGTCGATGGCGGAGTCGAAGTGGACGCTGGCGGCCAAGTCGGCGCCGGCGTAAATGTTACGGCGCCCCGTGTTACAGGACGCGACGTTCGGCGTAGCAGCAAGTCTCGCTCCTTAACGGAGACCACAAAAACTCACGTTTGAATTCGCGCCATTTTGCCTGATAGAGCATTGATTTAGAGATAGACTAGTGACTAGAAATGGTGGGAAATTTTGAAATAGGCAAAGATTTCGCAGCAGCTTCTCCTTTTAAAACAGAAGAGAAAGACAGAGTGAATGCTATACAAATGCAGAGAAATTGACAATAAAAGAGAACAAGACGGGAGAATGCTGATAGAGAATAAAGAAGTTTTTCTTTGTTTGGTGGAAGAAGGGATGAAAGAGACGAGAGAAAGAGAGAGAGAGAGAGTGAAAGAGGGAAAGTGAGAGAGAGAGAAGAGAGAGAGAGGGAGAGAGAGATAAATAGACCAAAATTCAAACCGTGGCTGGCTCTGGACTCTCCACGTCTGGCTGATCGGTGAACGAGAACAGGCTCCGATTCACTGCGCGGGTAACTGCCAATGAATTGTCGTCCTCAGGCGAGGCAGCTGTGAAATCAAATAAATCGGTATTTTCTTCTTCTTTTTTTTTTTTGCTAAAGCTAATTTGAGAATTGAACAAGATTATTTTGTTTTCTTACTTGAAAACTGCCTGCGACAAGTTAGACCCGCCGGCTGCCTGGAACCAAGTGAAATGCATTGTTATTTTTCTAGTATCAGAAATTTATCAATAAAGGAGAAACAGTTGAGCACACTTTGGAATGATGATTAATAATCAATCAATAAGCTAAACACAAATGCGGGAATAAAAATCAATAAATTATTTTGTATTAATATACATAAGACTAAAGCAACAAGTGAATACAATCAGTAAATAAATAAAACAAATATTGAATAAAATCAATAATTATACAAAATGAATAAAGTAAATAAATATATAAATCAGTTATAAAATCAATCGACATACTCATCGCGCCAACGTCAACAGCCCGAAACATGTCGAGAGTGCGCAGAATGGGATTCTGCTCGAGCCACGCGTCCAGCTCAATCTGCTGTCCTTATCGAGCGGAGCAGAAGAAGAAGGAGACGTAGGGCTTCCAGTATCTGAAACAGGCCCAAATGTACAGTAACCTTAAATTCGATCGTTTTTTTAAAGACAACTCATTTGCAAAACCCATCTGACCAAAGTGTGGCTTGACCAAAAAGAATTTGACCTACATTAAAAAAAAGATTTGACCACATTTGACCAAAAAACGGAGAACACTAAATCTGCCGTATTCATGATTTCTATGACGAACACTCTGTCTATATGGCAATATCATTATATTAAATTGTATTGCCGATGTTTTTTGGTGAGCAATGTAAAGTCTCTCTCGCTTTTTCTTAGGTATTTACAATACGCTTACCGGTAAGCTCGCGCGTTTTGCGCATAATGATTCGGCCCTCTGCTACGGTGCCGACGAGGAAGAAAAAGTCGCGCACAGAACGGCAGTGACGGGCGAAAAGCGCGCGCAAATCGCGCGGACATCACTCCGCTTCAGTGATGTCATCGCGAAGTGGTGCGGCCGTCGCGCACGATGCCGCACAGTTTTCGGAAGCACTCGAGAGAGAAGAGAGAGAGAGAGACGACCTAATTAGGCCAATTTTATTTCGACCTTGCTTGATATTTACCGCAATCTGAAACGGCATTGGTTATTATAGTCTAGTCAAGGAAAAAGCTAATTAATTTATTTTAAAATATTATCATCTCGAAGAAATCAATAATAGATTGAATGTTTCTAAAAGGTCCGAATGAGGAGGAGAAGCTACACATGCAAATCTCGAGAAAATCCTCTTTTGCAACACAAAGCCGACGAGAGAGTGTGCAAAGCTAGGAGAGTGGACAGAGAAAAGAAGCAGAGAGTGGAGAGTATTTACTCTGTGGCAAAAAAGTTGGAAACGGAATTCTCTGATGAGATGGACATAAAGACGCTTGGTGTGGTAGGGGAGAGAAGATTGGTAAAAGGGAGAGAGAGAGAGAGAGAGAGAAGTGAGAGAGATAGAAGCGAGAGAGAGAGAGAGTGAACGAGAGACAGAGAAAGAGAGAGGTAGAAAACTATAGAGAAAAAGACAATGAATATAGTTTTCCTCAACGAAAACATTTCCCTTTCCTTTCGTTCAATTCTCTCTCCTCGACCGCTGCAGTCCTCTGAACTCGCTCTCTCTTCCTCGTCTCCTCCTTCCATCACCTTTCATGCTCTCTCTCTCTCTCTCTCTCTCTCTGCCACTCTCTCTCTCCCTCTCGGCTTCTCTCTCCCTCTCTCTCAATCCTCCTTGCAGGTTATCCTCCCGTCTACAAGTTTGGAAGGATAACAATACCGCTTGTGGAGGGCTGTGAGGAGAACGCTGTGCTCGCATTTTGGCAGAAAAACATGGAACGAGCACAGAAGAGATAGAACGGGGACGCAAACATTTGTGGAAAGTTTAGATGAGTTTATGCTGTAGCCATCGCGAGGAGAGAAAGCCGTATCAGGGAGCAAACGTTCTCTCAACTCTTTCAATATATGTAGTATATTTGGACATCCATCTACCACGAAGCAATATTGAAAATAAGATGAAATATAAGCGATGACCAAGTGCATTACAAATCTTATCCTCATTACTAATTGTAAGGGGAGCTTGTTTGTATGTGAGAGACAGAGAGAGAGAGAGAGAGAGATAGAGGGAAAGAAAGGGTGAGAGAGAAGGAGAACGAGAGAGAGAGAGAGAGAGACGCAGCTACAAAAAAAAGTTCAGGAAGTGGAAGTATAAAAGTATCGGAACTTTTTCAACGTTAATCTACAATATTTCAAACTATTCAAGACAGAGCAGGCCATTAACGAAGAGCTATCAGTGATATCAGAAAAAAGGATGAGACCGAAAAGGCGAGAACACTGAAAGTGCGCGAGAGAGAGAGCACGCTAGAAGAAGTCATGTCTCGGTACGAATCGGCATACTGACTTTCTCTCTCTATCTCTCACTCTCTATCTCATTCTCACTCTCTCTTTCTCACTCTCACTCATTCTCACTCTCTCTCTCTCGCTCTCGCTCTCTCTCACTCTCACTCTCACTCATTCTCACTCACTCACTCTCTCTCTCTCTCTCCTCTCTCTCTCTCTCTCTCTCTCTCTCTCTCTCTCTCTATTCGGCGCCGGCTCTTTCCTCCCTCGCTCCCTCCTCCACCTCCTATTCTTCAGTCCACCTACAGGCAAATCATTCGCGGATCCTTGGCTTTGAATAGCGTGAGAGATGGGTTCACACACAAGGCGCGAGCGCCAGAAAAACGAGGGTGCAAGAGAGACAACGGCAGAGAGAGAGAGAGAGAGAGAAAGAGAGAGAGAGAGAGAGAAAGAAAGAGAGAGAGAGAGAGAGAGGGCGAGAGTGAGAGAAAGAGAGAGAGCGAGACATAGACAGACATAGAGACATTAAGTACACTGTAAAAGTAAGAAAGTGAAATCCATGAAAGGGAAGACGGAAAGAAATGAAAGTGAGAAGAAGAGAGAGAGAGCGAGAGAGCGAGTGAGAGGTAGAGTAAGAGAAAGAAAAGGAGAGAGTGAGAGAGAGAGACAGAGAGAGTGAGAGGAAGAGAGAGATATAAAGGAGAGAGAGAGAGAACGAGAGAAAAAGAGAGGAAAAAAGAAAGAGAGAGACGGATAAATAGCCGATGGTAACTCCCCCCACCCCTTGTGGGGATGTCTTGGCTCCTCGGAGCAGTGTAAAGAAAGAAAAGTTTTAAGGCGCGTGTTGAAAAGGCACGCGAGCCGTTCTAGTCTAAACTTTAGAGAGAAGAGGTTGGGAGGGATTTGGGTGAAGATGAGGAACACGGGCGAATTGGTGTGTAGAAGAGAGAGAGAAAGAGAGAGAGAGAGAGAAGGCGAGAGAGAGAGATAAAAAGAGAGAGAGAGGAAGAGAGAGAGAAGGCGAGAGAGAGAAGGAGAGGAGAGAGACAGTGAGAGAGACAGAGGGATGGAGAGCGAGACACAGACATCAAGTAGACATGAAAAGAACCAGGGAAACTGCAGAAGACACCCCCAGTGCTACTTGATAGATTTGGGATAAGCCCTCCGTGCGTGTTTCAGGGCAACGACAAGAAGTTGAGGAAGCGAAGATCGAAGTGGTGCTCGTTTGAGGAGCGGAAATGGAGGAATTCATTCAGAGAGAGAGAGAGAGAGAAAGAGAGAGAGAGAGAGGAGAGAGAGAGAGAGAAAAAGAGAGATCTAGAGGGGGCATAATCACCCCTAAATGTCTTCGAAATAAAAGTGCATGAGAAAGTAGAGCCAAACTGAACTTTTGAGCCATAGACTTCCGCGTGGGGGATTTCTGTGTAAACAACATACTGTAACTTAAAAAGTTCAATTTCATAATACCAAAAACGCATAAAACGCGCTCTAGTTTCCATTATTAGGACCAATCATCACATTACAGTAGAGGGCTACATTGAAGCACGAAGTGTAGCTTGCACGGGTTTTGGTGTTGGGTAGGTAGGGCCAAGAGAGGAGAAGTTAGCGAGCGAGAGAGAGATTAAGAGAGAGAGAAGAAGAGAGAGAAATGAAAGAGAGAGTGAGAGAGAGAGTGAGAGAGAGAAGAGAGAGAGGAAGAGAGAATGAGAGCGAGCGAGAGAGAGAGAGAGCGTAAGAGAAAAAGAGAGAGTGCGAGAGAGAGAAGAGAGAAAGAGAGCGAGCGAGAGAGAGAGAGAGAGAGCGTAAGAGAAAAAGAGAGAGTGCGAGAGAGAGAAAGAGAGCAAGAGAAAGAACTCCGATGGGCATCTTTAGTCAGTCCTTGGCCAAGCGGTGGGTGACCAATCATTTCCTGATCGAAGATTAGCTTCATTTCTGCGAAACCATTGCGGCGGCTCGCAATAGACACAGACAGACAACAGGAATCTGCGCTAAATTTAGCAGCCGAGAGAGAGAGAGAGAGGGAGAGAGAAGGAGAAAGAGAAAGAGAGAGAGAGAGAGAAGAGAGAGAGAGAGAGAGAAGAGAGGAGAGAGAGAGAAAGAGAGAGCTGAGAGAGAAGTAAACGAGGGCCGGTTCTAGAATACGACGAATTCCAATGGCGGCTTTCTACTTCTTTCCTGGCCAATAAAATGAGGCGACAAAATTTCTACTGTATTCATTTCAAGCCAACCACACATGAATCAGGAAAAAGAGCGCAAAGTTGAAATTGTATTTATAATTAATTAATATTTAAAGTGCCGCCTCCAGAATGTGGAATAGAGACGAAATATTGCATGAGGTCTTTGCATATATTGCATATATCTATTTACCTAAATGCAGCGAAACTAGAATGTAATCAAATAGTGAACGTGTATATAGTAGAAAAATCACTCTCTCTCTCTCTCTCTCTCTCTCTCTTTCTTTCTCTCGCTCTCCTTTGCTCTCTCGAAACTCTCGATATATGTAGGTTAGCTGGGAGTTTATTTGGACGCTACACGCATAACAAAGTTACTTTCTCTTTTCTCACTGTCACTATTATTCCTTTTTCGGCATCTCATTCTCTGTGCATTCTCTCTTTCATACTCACTTTCCTTTAATTGTGAATTCTCAATATCTTCTTCCTTTCTCTCTCTCTCTCTCTCTCTCTCTCGCTTTCTTTCTATCTCTTTCGCTCTCTCTATTTCTCTCATCTCTGCCCCTTCTCTCTCGTTTCACTTTTCATAGCTAGAACTAGTAGCGCCTATTGTGGAAGGCGCGTCAAGAAAGAGCACGGATGGTCAGGTTAGTCGAAACAATGATCGAGGAAAGGGAGAAGATTAGAAAGTGAAGGAGAGAGAAAGAGAAAGAGAGAGAAATCGAGAGAGAGAGAGAGGGAGAGAGAGAGAGAGAGTTAGAGATTCTAAGAGATCGAGAGAAAGAGAGAAGGCAATTATGAATTTTAGACTCCTCTTTTCGAAGTTCACCTTCAATAATAAATGATAATAAAACACGTTGAAGCGTAGACAATCGAAGAATTGCTGTTATTAATGTATTTTATTTTCTGTAGCAAACAATAATAGCGCGCTATTTTTTAATTAGATGTCATTTGCAAAAGAAATTAATTCCAATGTAGATAGTGGTAAACTAGTTAGATAAATAGTATAAGTATATATATATATTATATACATATATATATATTTTTTTGTTTATTTATTTATTTAGCAAAATACATAACATACATATATATACATGTATGTATATGGCACATTACAGTGTAAGAGATAGTATGTAGGTAATCACATCTCGCTGGAATGGTGTAGAATTGGAATTGGAATTGGAATTGAGAAGCTATTAAGAAAGCAGCCGGAATAATTGCTAGCCAGACAAACGTCATAACGGGCCGGATGTTGGTGAATGGCCACAGGTGCTCGCTGAATGACGACAGACAACGACGGCTACAAGTTCGGTGCTTACTCTGAATGTGTTTTCGCGAGGGAGGGAGGAGAGAAAGAGAGAGAGAGCGCGAGAGAGAGAGAGAGAAAGAGAGAGAGAGAGAGGGAGCTAGAAAGAAAGAGGAGAGAGAGAGGAAGAGAGAAAGAGCGATCAAGTAGGCTGACAAAAAAAGAGATCAAATTGAAAAGTAAACCGAGCACTTTTCACACTTCCGAGATGCAGATGATGCGTGTTTTGAGGAAAAGAAGGGAGAGAAAAAAACTGCAAGCGGTAGGAGGCTGCAATTTCTTTAGCTTCCTCTATCTCTCTCTCTCCCTCTCTCTCTCTCTCTCTCGCTCTCTTAGCCCCTATGCACTTACAGAATTCTAAAGAGGGGTAGAGGAGAAGGTGAGATGGGATTTCAAAGATTGAAGAGGATACATTCGAAGAGATAGGCCAAGATCGCCCTCGGAGGCAAGCAACAAGAAGGGAGGGATTCGTTTGGTTGCTCTCGTCGAGAGAGAGAGACACTTGATCCAGAAATCAAGGGCGCGCCATCGAGAAGTGGAGTTCGTCTGGCCTATATGGGAAGTGAGAGAGAGAGAGAGGAGAGAGAGAGAAAAGAGAGAGAAAGAAAGAAAGAGAGAGAGAGAGGGTAAAGAGAGTGAGAGGGGAAAAGAGAAAAAGAAACGGAATGTGTTCACGGAAGTATACTCAGGAGCAGAAACATCAAAGGCATATTTTCATTCGCGGTCAAGAATGTTGCGAGTCCTTCACTGACATGAGGCTTTCAAAAGGAAAATCTTGGGGGGGGGGTCGCAGAAGTAAAAGGGGTTCCCTCCCCACCCTTTTCCATATCTCTTCAACGGTACATATATGTTGGATGTCGCTGATAAGCTGCCTTCTGGCCTTCCTAAATACTACTTCTGAATCCTAGAGACATGCAAGCCGCCGAATACTATGAAAGGAAAGGAAATTTAGAATTTATTTTCACTCATATGCCACTATTCTGCTAATACCGCCGCATTAATCATATTTAAAAAAATATCTGCCGTCTTTATTCGAAAGTTCTACAAAGGGAGTGTGGGGGAGCGGCAAGTGAGGATATGGAGAGCTAGAAAGAGAAAGAGAAAGAGAGAGAGCAGGAAGGAAAATATAGAGAGAATAGAGAGAGAAAGAGACAGAGACAAAGAGAGAGAGAAATATCGCGTGAGAAATTGAGAGAGAAAAGAGAAATAGAGAGCGAAAGAAAACAGAGAGAGAGAGAGAGAGAGAGAGAGAGAGAGAGAGATAGCATGAGAGAAATGGGGAGAGAGAGGAAGAAAAACAGAGCCAGCGAGAGATAGGGTGATAGAGAGAGATAGAGCGAGAGATAAAGAGATTAAGCGAGAGAGTGAGAAGGGAAAAGGACGAACTAAGAGTTAGAATGATGCAGTGAGAATCGAACAGAGAACAGAGAAAGAAGATTCAAGTAAGAGGCGGCTGTATAGACAGGAAGCATTGAGAAGGGAATGTTCTTATTTTGGAACGAAGCTAACAAAGCATTGGGTGAGTGGCATTTGCTTCTAGCCTTTTGTTGCTAGAAGGGAGCAAATGGGAGACAAGGAAAGTGCAGGATCGATGATAATCACGCATGTTACTCTGTCAAAATATTCTACTGATGATGATGATTATTATTATTGTCTTTAAATATTATATTCATTCCATCTCAAGAGTATTTGCATTAAATTATACAAATTCAAGCTATGTATGTTCTTCAGCCATTTCACTCACCCCTTTCTGCATTGTTATTGCTGTCCTCCGCGTGTCCTCGTGGTATTACGGCGGCGCGTCACTCCTCAAGGGCTACACGAGCCTGTCGCACCGCCTCGGGAAGACGCTTAAACCTCTCTCATCCCCTAATCAATCCCTCCCTTTTCTATTATTAGTTTTATTGTTATTTTTATTATTATTATTCTATTTTATTTTCAACCTTTTTCAATTGAATTGTCTCTGATAAATTGTCGTCGCATCATTCAAATATCAGGGCAAGACGGGAGCCGTTCGGGTAGTAGATAGTGTTTGTATTGGTTTTGAAAGGATGAATTAGGATGCTAACAATAAGTAAAAGCCATAAAGCTAATGCTAAGGCTCATTTTAGGGCCATAGTGATTATGTCAAATTACCGTAATCTTTTCACAACTTTATGCACAACCTCGTCAAAAGAGTAGAAATTTGAACCGTGTTGCTAAGAGATTAATTATCATCTCTCTCTTTCCTTCTCCCTATATCTCTCTCTTTACCATATCTCTCTCCCCCCCTATATTTCCCTTTCTCTCTCTATCTCTTTCTCTTTACCATCTCTCTCTCTCTCTTTCTCTCTCCCCTCTCTATAATACAGTAACACAACATTCTCGATGCGCACTAAAAGTCTGCATCCAAACACTCAAAGTACAAAGTTGTTGCCCATTCGTTACTCATTTACTGCATTTCTTACACGTTTGTTGTTTTTTAAACGCTGTAAAAGTATCTTCCTCAAGGTCGAGTTACTTCTAGTTACTTGTTCATATTTATGTTTTGCGTTTGCTTCTTCAAATTTTGATGTTTCTCGCCAATATTTTTTTTAAAATAATACTGCTTCCCGCCCATTTCCGAGAGATGGATTCTCGTCTGTTGTCTCTGTTGGAGAATGAGCCGTACGGCGTCGAGTGGAAGAAGCTGACTGACCTCCTCGGCGTCTCTGGTTCGGATGGAATGGCCGCGTTCGACGTCGCGCTCAACGCACTCCTCGCCGACCATCGAGTGGAGGTGACTAGGGTTAGTTTAGAGAGAGAGAGAGAGAGAGAGAGAGAGAGAGAGAGAATTAAAGAGAGAATTAAATGAACGCGTTAGGGATGAAGAGGACGTGTATCACTTGCCTTGGTGGGGGTTGGAAACATGCGCGTAATCTACCGTTTATTATTGTTGCCTAAAAGTATAGATTCTCATTTTCAATAGACAATACTGTGTTCTAACAAATTACCGCGTTTTTGCCTGACCATGGGGCGTCCAGACACCTGGTCAAAAGACACTTTATTAATTGACGTTCCGTCAATTTTTTGGTTACATTTCGTCAATAGGCATTTCGTCAAAATAAATTTATCTTGGCGACTTCTTGTCAAACAGACATTTCGTCAAACGACTTTCCGTCACATTTTTTTTTTCTAAAGTCGACATTTCGTCAATTTATTTTTATTTTTATTCTTGCATAAAACTCACCAAAGAAATTGCAAGTAGGTAATTAAGTAGCGACTATAAGTGTAATCGTTAATAATTAGGTAGTGAGAGTAGATTAATTACTAAGTAATGTAGTGGTAATTAGGATGCTGTTGTTTACTTATCTTTTCGTTCCAGGACTTATGTTCCAGGAGCACCCAGAGATGAGATGCGACGGTGTACTAGTGTCAAGAGGCCATGAAGAGATGCTAACTCTGTTGATCTTTGACAATGAGAGATGGCAGAGAAACAATCTTACGCTTCTCGATGCGCAAAATGAGTGTGAAGCAATTGATTAAACATTTTAAAAAACAAACATTAAAAAAGTAAACCACTTCATGCAAAAATTACCACTCCATTACTTAGTAATTAATCTACTCTCACTACTCTCATATTGATGTAGCATTTTAGCAATAATTTTCTCGCAAGAGGACATTGTTTTAGGCAAGTGGAGCCCCTTGTAGCAGGTTTTAATTCGAATTGTTAGAAAACATATACTGGCACCCCCCCCCCCCCCTCCTCAACTGTCATAGCACCGTAGATTAGAAATTATAGCTACCGTAACCGGACTTGTGTTGCGTTTGTGCTTACCGCATTCAGGCCTTGTCATGAATCAGAATTCATGGAAAATTGGCTACCGTAGCCGCCTCGTGATTTGAAATCGAAGGTTTTCCCACTCTTTTCCTGAATCAAGTTTCCCTGAAGCCTCTTCTCCTTGTTCAGTGGAGCGGCACGTTGCGCGTGGCGACGAAGCAGGTCGACCCGGCCGGGCTGACTATGGTGGAGAGACTGTTCAACGCGCTTGTCATCGACGCCGGCAACAAGGGCATCTCGATTACTAAGCTACACGAGCAAAGCAGGCTCTCGCGATGACGGGCATGTTTCTGGCGGGAAATTAAAATTTTTTCTTCAAATTTATCCTTCTTTTCCCGCTTTAAGGAAGCACTTCATTGAATAATTAACATATGGTTTTATGAATCTATTCGTCAGTCTAAAATGTACTTCTGGAAAGTTTGAGCCATTTTTGTCCTCTTGCTATAAAGTTAGGAGAACGCAAAACATGGCTCTGCCAAAATAAAGACTGATTACAGATCGGCACAACGCTCACAATCAGTTCGCTCGAGCAGAAGAAGCTCATCAAAGCTGTCAAGGTAACTGTTTGTAATAATTTGCTTATTTGTTAAACGAGCACTTTATAATAATATATTGTATTCTAGATGGATGATTTACTCTGAGCTTTTGGAGTTTGAGATGTTTAATTTTTTTTTTACAGGTTCATGTAAATGTGCTACTTATGGAAAGTTTTTTTTATTGTTTTCTAACTAATTTTGCAATGATGATAATAATTATAAAGTCTAAGAAGAAATTTATCTTTTATTTTTCAAATAAAAATAAATAAACAATAGACAAATTGAAAGTTTTTAATATGTATTATCTTTCCAAAGTGCGTTGACACGACGAGCGAGTGGTGCTACGTACCGTATGACGCGGTCGTGGAAGCGAGCTTCACAGACGTTACTATCGAGGATCGCCAGCGCGAAGAGGAACGCCACTCGGAATTACGGCGGCACCTGGAAAGCGTCATCAAGAGACCGTATAAAGAAACTCGTCGAGGCGATGACGAACTCGTCAAGACGCTAAACAATGTTGCGATTGATTGATTAATTAATTATTGATTATTTACGTCACCTTATATGATATGCATGTAAATAAAACATGGTATACGGTATGCTCGGCAGTTTGGTCACAAAATAAGGGTTGATATGCCGGGTAGGAAAGAAAATAAGTTGTGTATGAGCCATGGAATTAGGAGCTTTAGGCCTAATTAGACTGATCGGATAAAGAAAGAATTGTTGTGGATGGTGCTTTATAACGATTTATAATAAATCGTTATAAAGCACCATTCTTGATGAAGGCGCCGATGCACGTGCCGTTGGTGCCGTCCTTCTTAATTCCGCACTCCTCGTTCGAGTAGCACGCCTCGAAGCGTTGAAATCATGGTCAGTGGTGGTCGACTCGACAGTGGCCGTGGTCGTGGTCTCGGCCGGGAGCGTAGTGGTCGGCGCGGCCACGGAGGACGTCGACTCCTGGGCGAGGCAGTAGACGGCGAGGAGAGGGGCGAGGAAAAGCAGAGAGGAAGGAGACATCGTGGAGAGAGAGCGAGAACGAGAGAGAGAGAGAGAGAGAACGGTGCTCAAGCTAAAGGTCCTTACGATTAGACCTGCATGAATAATCGTCTGAATGTTGTCGACAAGATAAGAACGGGCCTTATTACGAGTTGGCAGAGTTCTGAATATTCCACTACAGTAACGGAGTTTGGAATATTCCACTACAATCGTGAAGAACTTCTGCAGAAGAGTCATGCGCGACGTCACCAGGAGAGACGCTGCGTCCGCTGAATGACCTGCGAGTTATTTCGTGGTTTCGTAGTAGTTTCGGGAGCAGTGAACTTGGCGACACTACAACTTCCCAAGATCGTTGGCATCCACGATTGCGTCCACCATCGAAAGAACAAGAGAGAGTGAAAGAGAGAGAGAGAGAGAGAGAGAGAGAGAGAGGGGGGGAGGGAGGGAGGGAGGGAGAAATAGAGAGGGAGAGAGGGAGGGAGGGAAAAATAGAGAGGAGAAAGAGAGAGAGGGTAAAGAGAGTGAGAGGGGAAAAAGAGAAAAGAGAAAAAAAAGAAAGGAATGTGTTCATGGAAATATACTCTGGAGCAGAAACATCAGACAAATTTTCATACGTTCAAGAATGTTGCTCTTCACTGAATTCGAGGCTGTAAATTCATTAGGAAACATTTGGGCGGAGGGTTCGGAGAAGAAAAATGCTCAAATCTCGCTTTCTATGCATCTAATATATTTTTTTCACTGATCTGCCTTATGAGCTTCTATAATACATCAAGAGAGCCGGAGAGATAGAAATAGAAACGAGGAGGGAGAGCGGGGAGTGAGAAGAAGTGAGAGAAATGAGATGATTTTTATTATGATTTTCTTTATTTTCTCGACGACAGCTTTCGAATGGTATATAACTCTTTTCATAACAACGTCGGGTAAAAAGCCGACACCATTCCCTTGGTGTATGGCTACCCGAACCCAACCCCGGTGGTTTGCATTTCATTACGAGTCATAAAAGAAACTGCGATGATTAGCCGACTGATCGCGAAATGTAATGATCTTTGTTTTAGGAGGCTTTGAAGGAATTTTAGATATGACGAAAAATGATTTTTAAAAATTAGTTGCCGATGAGGCAAGAGGGGTATCCAGCTGTAACGGGAAAGAGAGAGAGAGAGAGAGAGAGAGAGAGAGAGAGAGAGAGAGAGAGAGAAAGAGAGAGAGATAGAGAGTGAGAGGGAGAGAGAAAGGAGGAGAGAGAGAAAGAGAGAAGAAGAGAGACAGATACATAGACAGAGATGAGAGAGAGAGAGAGAGAGAGAGAGAGAGAGAGAAAGCATGAGAAGAGGAGACAGCAACGAGAGAACCTATGCTGATGGAGAGAAAGCGAGGGAGAGAGGGAAAATGTGTGTGAGAGAAAGAGGAAGATAAAAAGACTAAGAGAGAGAGAGAGAGAGAGAGATGGAAAGAAGGAAAAAGATAGTGAAGAAATATTGCAAATTACCGGCCAATCTTTTTTAACTACTACTTGGCCTAAATGACAATCGCAGTAGGTACGTTATTTAAACAACAAAACGTAAAACTAAAGCGTTCCAAAAAACTGATTTCATTTTTGAAAAGTAAACTTCTGGCGCGTCTTGTGTGTTAATTTGACAGAGTTTTCTTAATTAAGATTGTTTTATAAGTTGCTATTCCAAGCATAAGAATGCTTGTGTTTTCTGACGTTTCCGCTGCCATAAATTTGAGCTAGAATTGCTGCGCGTTTCTGCCTTCATTTCGCTGGTCTTTCTGATTTTCCTTGGTTTGTTTAAGTTATCTTTTTTTAAAGGTTTTTTTTTTAAGAAAGTCGATCCCACTCTTACAAGATGATGGGAGATGGAGAGCCGATACAATACGGAGACCCGGCCAAGTAAGCTATTTTCCATTAAACATTTTTGCTATCCACAATAAAAGTCCAAATTTGTTACCTTATTCTAATATGCAGTTGTTAATTAATGGCACTATAATGTTTAGCAATAATCCTGTTCTTTGCTTTGCTGTTGTATCTTCGTAAGAGACTTCTCTCTGTCTCTTACGAAGATGCAACAGCGTCATATATGTCTTTCTCTTTCTCGTTATATCTTATATATAAGACATATAAATAAGATAAAAAATATATATAACTATATATAGAAAGATATATAAGACTTATGTTTCTTCTTGAAGATACATCAACGACCCGTCCATCGAGATGGCGTGGGCGATCCAGACGTACGAACGTGCCAACATTCACATGAATCTCATCATGAGGTTAGCTAGAGCTCCCCGGATCCGGGACGACGAAATTCTGCATACTTTTTTAAGGTGTCTATTATTATTTTAGGTTGGATAAGCTCTTTTCCTTGCATATAAAAGACGCGAATTATTTCCCTTATTAAGATATTATTTTTTTAAATGAATATTATTACGTAAATGTTATCGATGAGTTATTTATAAAAAAAGTTTGTGTTAAGAAAATGAAGATTAGGACGTAACAAAAATGTCGTAAAAGAACCTTTTTTTAATTTCCCGCTTTCTTTTTCAGTGTCACTCCTAGCACGCTGCGTCTCAACAAGCATCAGGACACCATCTACAAGGACTTTAGGCAAAAGTTTCCCACTCTCGCCATCGAGAAGGTATGCAAGCATAATTAAAAACAAAATAGTATTACAAGTTCTGCTAATGCTTATAAGATTATATGTTAGTTAAACTTGCCTCGCATTTTGAAGTTCTCAGAAAAAAAAGATGCTTTATCACTCATGGAAACCCCTGTCCGACAAGCTCTAAAATCTTTGGAAATCAACTACCGACCTTTTCCCTTAACGTTATTGTTCTTCATTTGGATACTACAAGTAAAATTGAATACAAAAAAGACGACAAAATTTAATGGAGAACCCTTTAAGATTACTGAATCAGAGCTGAAGGGCGAAGCCAAGCCGTTGTGGCGCGAGTTTTGCGAGGCTTACGAGGTGGAATTCGTATAATTTTTTTTCCTTATAGAAAATTCACTCCATTCATTCATTAGAAAAAAAAATCTCTATTTTGAAAAATATAATGTTTCTTAGTGCGAAAATTAGAGTTACTTATTCAGTGCCCGCGAAATTCTGTGAATTCTAGAAAAAAAAATTAATTCTTCATGATAGATATATCTATTCATTTCGAAGAAAAATAATGGGTGGCTTACAGTAAACACACCAGATTATTATGATTAATCTATCGATATATGCACGCGTTTCTTCCCTTACTATGAACAACTTTTGAAGCATTAATAAAGTTCGTAAAAGCACTTTAAGGTCCTTTAGTAAAAAAATTTATAGCTCATCATTTCCTCTTTTTTTTGTAGAATCTTGTCGAGGACTACAACATGGGCTCGCTTCTGCGAATCGACGTGACCAAGTGCTACTCGGACGAGAATACGATCATTGTGCCAAGGTACGGTATTCAAGTTTTGTAGGTTACGGTAATCTAGCTTTGTAGGGTACGGTATTCTAGCCTTGTAGAGTACGGTATTCTAGCTTTGTCGGGCACGATATTCTAGCTTTGTAGGAGTACAGCAGAATACCGTTCCCTTTGCGAAGGCTTCTTCAGATATCGTTGTATTCAATTCTATTTAAATGCCTTATAAGATGGGTCTTGGAATTAAATTAAGAACAAGACGAAGGGAAAAAACTTTCTACCACAGATGACTCTCTTTCTTCAAACAAGTAGCCTGCTCCCTAATAATATCGTTTTTGTTCTCCAGATGATTTATCTGGCGGTCGAGATTGCTCGCAACGTCGAGGGCATCAATGATCGCTCTCGCTTTGCATTCACTGCTGACCACCAGCAGAACGAGGCGAAGGAGAAGGCTGAAGAGGAGCAGCAGAAGGAGCAGAACGGAAGCTCCGCCCACCCGTCCGGAGAATCCAACGAAGACTCCGCCCATCCGTCCGGAGAATCCAACGAAGACTCCACCCACCCGTCCTCATGACATCACCCAGAGTTACCCATTTTCCACACACACACACACACACGCGCGCCTTTTTCTATCCCGAACCGGTATTCATCTCAACCCAATCGTTTCGTATATCTCTAACGAAAACACTTCAGCACTTGCCTACTTTTTTAAAGGCAAGCAGAGAAAGAGAGATTTTTATTCGCTGTTCTTACTTCTCATTTGATTTTGTTGGAAGAATTGCACCGAAAATTTGCAAATTTTATTTGCCTTCCATCGTCCACCTCCCGCTGCCCTTATATTCCGGATTTTTCTTGTTATTGATTTGTCTTGTTGTTTTTTCTTCCCAAATCAAGACTTTGTAACCTCAAACATATGAAGTGTGTTTTCCTTAGACCTCAAGCTTGCTTGTGTTAGAGGATGTTCTTTTTTACATTCAAATATTCAGTTATATCTCATTCTCAGAGTTGTTATATCATTGCACTTGTTGAACTCTATCTGTGGAGAGAGCTTTTGTTACGAATCATAAAACAAATGATAAAGAAGTGATCGAAATGTGGTGCTCACTTTACTTTTACTCTGGTATTTGTCGTTTTTATCGGCATCAGATACTTGTTGTCAGATTGTTAATTAGAGAAATTTATTACCTTGTTATGTAATATAATTATTTGTTTTTCTACTATAGATTAATTTCCTCAGTAATTATTTGCAGACACTATGACGCTGACATTTGGAACAGCGGCACCACTGTTTGGATCGACAACGGGTTCGTTTTATTTGATGTAATTGTAAACATAAAAAAGTTTATATATATATATATTATTATGATGTTAAAATTAAAATGTAAAGAGTTCCCAGATTATCAGTGAATACTGTATTCGTGCTAGAGTGCTCTACAGTAGTTAGTGGATGATTTGAAGAAAGGAATAAAAAGCATGAAGCCCTCAGATCTGTTTCGCAAGGCCATAATACATTCGGGTTTTTCCCCTCCTACAAATGGTCAACGTCTTTTTAATTAGAGGCGTTTTTTTCTACAATATATATAAATATTCTTCCCGTTTCGTAGCCGCTCCACCATCCCTCGGCACGACAACTTCACTCTTTGGCGCCGCGCCTACGGTAGCCAGTCAGTAATTGTTTTATTTTTTTATATTCTTATTAATTAATTAATTAATTAAAAAGAGTAATTAGACTTTAAAAGAACATTTTCACTCTTAAACTGTAGCAACGCCGGAAAGCTGGCAAAATGTGTCGCATGCTAATAGCATTCCAGTAAAATATGGAATAATTTGTTTAGCGCGCGCAGGATTATATTTCTTGAAAAAAAAATTCAGTAATTTAGTAACTTCTTTTCAGCTACTTCGGCACCCCTGTTCGGCGCGCCAGCTCCAGGTAATTAATTGATTAATTAATGGGCTTCATTCCTTAGTAAGTAAATTTCACAAAACAGATTTTTTTGTCGGTTGCTTTGTAAAGTGTTTACATGTATTTATAACGACCCGGTGGATTTCATATAGGCTGTTATTACTTGATGTAAAGTCCAAACTGGGTTGCTAATGTTTTTCGCATGTTGAACATTTGACTAATTAATAAAAGCAGTTCTCTTTTGTTTGCTAACAATAATTTACTTGAACTCTTAACGAATATCTAGGATGATAGAGTATTGTGGTGTAAATTGCAGCCCCCGCAAGTTCTTCAGCGCCCTTGTTCGGCGCGGCTCCAGTTGCAAGCACGGCTGGAAGCCTCTTTGGCGCGCCGGCGGCCCCCTCACTTGCGGCCACCACAGCGGCGAGCTTGTTTGGCGCCACCACCGCCGCCCCCAGCTTGTTTGGCACAGTGCCAACAGGTTAGCAATTTATTTTTTTAATACTTTTACATTTTAAACATAAAAGTTTGTAAGCTTACCTCAAAAGTTACCTTATAAATAAAATAAAGATATAAAGAAAACTATATTATTAGTATATTTGGCATTATTTTGTTTTTGAATAAAAAAATAATTATTATTTTTTTGGTTTGCTAGAGAACTAATTAGTGTTGATAACTTGGAGAGAGAAAAAAATGAATAAGACAATAACAAAAAAAGAATAAGACAGTAATCAATCGATCAATCAACCGGTCAATCAAAACGTGAGCGTTTCTCTTCAGCGACAACCACGGCACCTTTATTCGGCGGCGCAGCGCCCGCTGTCTCTTCTTCTGCCACCGCCGCGCCTCTCTTTGGCGCGACATCAACAGGTGAGAGAATAAATGAGAGGAGCATACCAACAGTAAGTATCTTTAGTAAGTTCATAATTTCAGCAGCCACCACGACTGCTTCTCTCTTCGGTGCGCCTGGAGCAGCAGCCAAGCCACTTTTTGGCGCGACCGCAACCACCACGGCGATCACGTCACTATTTGGGGCAGCACCCGGAGCCACAGGTGTGTGGAATTGAGGGATTTTCTCATATCTCTCTCTCTCCCATCTCTCGCCGCCTCTCTCTTTCTACTCTCTTTTTCTCTCTCTCTCTCTCATCCTCTCCCTTTTCTCTCTCTCTCTCTTCTCTCTCCCCTTCTCTCTCTCTCTCGTCCTCTCTCTTTCTCTCTCCCGCTCTCTCTATAGTCAACCTCGCTCCCTATTTCTTTTTTCTCTTTCTCTCGCTCTCTCTCTCGTCCTCTCTCTTCTCTCTCTCTCTCTCTCTCGTCCTCTCTCTTTCTCTCTCTCTCTCTCTCTCTCTCTCTCTCTCTCTCTCAGTCGGCGGCGGTCTCTTCAACACGGCGCCGACCGCCGCAGCCGCGCCTCTTTCCATCGGCCTCGGCGGCACTTCGTCCGCATCCGCGGCATTAGGAGGAAGCACCGGAGCGGCCAAGGTGGGGCAGAGAAACTCTCTTCTTGAAAGGAGATAAAATAAGCATTCTTTTTTTTTCTTCAATAGAAATAATTTGTTTCTTTTTCTCTTCTTCTTCAAGGAGATAAAATAAGCATTCTTTTTTCCTCTTCTTCAAATAATCCGTTTTTTTCCTCTTCTTCAAAGAAAACCAACCAACAAGTGCACAGTATGCTTTTTCTCGTTCTAAGAAAAAAAAAATCCGTTTTGCGAAATGGTTCCTTTATTTTCCATTCATTCGTTTATGTTGTTGGTCATAAAAATTAATAGCAGAAAAAAGGTAATAATTTGTAAAGCAAAAGTTGTTTCTTTCTTTCTCTCTCTCTCTCTCAATGTCTCTCTCTCTCTCTCTATCTCTCTTTCTTTTAATGTCTCTCTCTCTCTCTCTCTCTTTCAATGTCTCTCTCTCTCTCTTTTAATGTCTCTCTCTCTCTCTCTCTCTCTCTCTTTCAATGTCTCTCTCTCTCTCTCTCTTTTAATGTCTCTCTCTCTCTCTTTTCAATGTCTCTCTCTCTCTCTCTTTCAATGTCTCTCTCTCTCTCTCTATCTTTTAATGTCTCTCTCTCTCTCTCTCTCTCTCTTTCAATGTCTCTCTCTCTCTCTCTCTCTCTCTTTCAATGTCTCTCTCTCTCTCTCTCTCTCTCTTTTAATGTCTCTCTCTCTCTCTCTCTCTTTCAATGCCTCTCTCTCTATTGCTCTCTTTCTTTCGCTCTCCTCTCTCTCTCACTCTCTATCATCTCTGCTTTCCCTTACCAGGGCTCATCGCAAGAGACGGAGAACATTCGCGAATCGAAGCTGGAGCAAATGCACATGGAGCTGCTGCAGACTGTCAGGTGTGTGCCACTAATTTATGTCATCCAATGAATTCGTATTGACTGTTAAAAGTAAAGTTTAAATGGTCCAAATGTTGTACATTCCATGGTATCCCGGGTATCAGATTTCCCAATATCAGGGTGGGTGCATAAAGTTCCTGGTTCCGTTATTATAAAAAAAAATATTTTTTTTTTATTTATACCGGCTAAATGTGTGTTAAGTATTTACAATATGCACAGAGTAATATAAAGTAGATAAGGCATAAATTATCATTTTTATTTTTGCTATTTGATGAGATGACGTCATGATCGATTATCTTTTATCAATTATCCTTTCAGAAAAAGAATGGACGAGAACCGGAAGCTCGCAGACGAATTTGCGAGCTCTTCCAACGATGAATGCCTCCAGATTGGCGGGCGGGTCAAGCAGGTAATAATGTTGATGATAGTTTTTTATTTTATTTAATTTTCAAGGCAGTTTTTTTCAAAAATTATTATCTTTTTATTTATTTTTTTGTTTAAAAAAAACTATGAAAAATGCTAGCTTATTCTAATCGCTTAGACAAAAAATATCTTTTAAAAATAAATTAGAAAAGAAGAGAGAGAGAAAGAGGTTGTTACAAGAGAATTTGTTACAATTCTAATTATTTACTCTCTGCATCCTCTCTCTCTCTCTCTCTCTCTCGTCTCAGCTCTCTCGTCGTCTGGCCGCTCTGACCTCTGCGAGCTCTTCGAATAGCTCTGACGTAGCGCGCTGCGCCCAGCGATCAGCGAGGTAGTGTGGACAAAAGCTGATTATTTACTGACTTTTTTTTACGTCAAAAAATATACATATTTATTTTATTTTAATTTATTGGGAGGATAGCAATACCTATGAAGTTTTCTTTCGCATTTTCATGTCATGATAGGGAATGCGGGTTTCTTTTTCGTTAAAATGGTTTAATTAGTTATGATATCATGTATTTATTTCTCTCTCCGCCTCCCTCTCTTTCTCTCTCTCATTCTTTCTCTCTCTCTCTCTCTCTCTCTCTCTCCAGAGATCTTCACCTTGGCGAAGCTGCTGCGCGTCTCCACGAACAGAGCACGAGGGGCCAGTACGCGACGGCCAGTCAGCAAGCAATCCAGTAAGTTGGGGGAAGAGCCTTATGAATGGTATTAGCCTTAATGACCTTTGTAACCTTATCCTTTGTGACCTTAGTGACCTTAGCCTTAATGACCTTAGTTTGCCAAGTGCTGCTGAAATTGGTCCGAACAATGACACATCAGTGTTGCCCTGCGTCTAGGCCGTTTTCCGTTTTTAAGTTTTACCCTTCTACCTCCCGGCGAAAGTCCACAGGCAGGGACTATTTCAGCATTGCTTTTGCCTTAGCTACTTTAGCCTTTATGAACTCATTGCTTGTGACTTTAGCCTTAATTTCCTTAGTGACTTTAGCCTTAATGATCTTATTGTTAGTGAGTTTATCCTTAATGGCTTTTCCTATGAAACACGGGTGTCCTTTGGGTCATATCTTGAAAGGCCGTCGCGCTCAAGGAAATCCATGTATTCAATTAGGCCTAACAATATGCAGCATAAGTGACGTAAGCCTTCAGAACGCGAGTAACCACAGCTTACTTCTGCTGGACAAATAGGTAATGCGAATGCAGCTTGATAAGAAGTTTATAACAATAACGCAGTAATAATAATGATTAAATAGATATTAAATAATAATGTCTGAGTATGACTTCAACGCCAACACATGGTGCGCTGGGTGTACATTACCATGTTTATGATCATTGCGGCTTTTCTTAAAATATTTATTTTTATTTTATATAATTTCATGCATGAATATGTAAATGTAATGTAAATGTTAACTATTTTAAATAATTAAGTAATAATATTTCAGATACATGGCCGAGTTGGTGGGCGAATATGACTCATGTCTCAACAGTTATCAGTCGATTGTTGCCGAGCTCGCGAAGCAACTGAAGAAGATACAGAGTGGACAGGTGATCAAATTAATTATTTTAATTAATCAAGTTTCACGGTGAAATGTTATGCAATTGGTAAAATTATTATTATTATTATGAGTGAGAATAAACATTATACTGGAAAGAAATGGGAGGTAAAGAACTCGCAAAGTAGCTACAGTTGACACATAGTGAACAGGTGATTTGAGAGACAACTATGTGTCGATACAGAGAAATAAAAAGAGAATATAGAGTCCTGCTTCCTACTTTTTGTCCATTTCTCATTGTCTGATCTCTCTCTCTCTCTCTCTCTCTCTCTCTTTCTCTTCTCTCTTTCTCTCTCTCTCTTTGCAGTGTTCTCTCAGCGAACGCGAACTGAGCGAGCATCTCAAGCGTTTCGACGCCATCTTCACCACGGTCGCCGGGCAGCTCCAGCAGAGCAACGAGCGTATTCAGGTATCTGACCCATTGATAATACCGCCTGGATATGGTATCCATCTTGCCGAGTTACGGTAGATATCCACAGAATTATGGCAACATGTTGTATCAAAGAGGTCAATGCTGTTTTTTTTCAGAAAATTATATTCTAGGATATAATTTTTTTAACATGTAAAACAATACCTTTAATAATTGTTATCTTTTCTTGATCTTCCAGGATCTCAAGGACCAGTTCGCAGAGGATCAGCCGGAGCTGTTTGGCCGCGGCGGCGGAGGAGCCGGAGGAGCAAGTTTTAGCGGAAGTCCCTGGGGACGCGGGGGAGGAAGAGAAGACTCAATGTACGAAGAGGAAGGAAGAGGAAGAAGAAGAGAAGAGGAGGTGCCCATGACTCAGATTAGAGGAGAAGAAGCGATGCCGTCTCAGTCCAGCCTCATGCGATTGGGATTGTTCGTCAAACCGCAAGCGGGTACGGTAGAAGAGTATTTTATTGGGTTTTTTTTAAACAATTATATTAAATTTTATTTAGATTTTTTTTACTCGATTTTATCTTGATTTGAAGACGAGAAGAATGATAGTCTATTTATTTATTTTTATTTTACTAACTAAAAATAATTGTCAGGCGAATTTGAAATAAGAATTTTTATTTTATTTTATAGAAAAAAATGAACAATGTTTGCCAGGCGCCATGGGAGCGACCGGCGTCGGCGGCGGCGGTCTCTTTGGCACGAGCACCGCTGGCAGCACCGGCGGCGGGCTCTTCTCGTCGATGCAGCAGCCGAAGCCGTTCAGCTTCGCCAACACGTCAACTGGTATCTCTATCGGTTTTTTTAAAACTAATATTGTAAAATATATTTAATTTTTAATTTTTTTTTTAAATTCTTTTTAATACCACTGACGGTTTCTTGGCCATACCTTGTGAACTGGTATCATTAATGCTTTAATACTAAAAAATTTTTCCTAATATTGTAAATTATATTTAATTTTTACTTTTTTTTTATTCTTTTAAAATACCACTGACGGTTTCTTGGCCATACCTTGTGAACTGGTAACATTAATGTTTTAATATATTTTATTATAATGTTTTTCATGTATTTAGGCATTTATTGCTGATATAACAA